>JAKGUB010000329.1:16212500-16462500 GCA_026261675.1 Hippocampus mohnikei
TAAAGCTGCTGCGTCCGCGAACCGATTCCGGATAAAAGTGTTGTTTGTCAAGCAGCTGATAAACAATGCTGATTAGACTGATAGGAGTCACCTGGGCAACACACCAGGTCACACATAACTCGTTGGTGGACTCAAGCAGCGGTTCCCCATCCATTAGTCCTGACATTGAGAAAACATTCCAATGGCTGGAAAAGGCTGGATTGAAAGACAGCATAGAGGCAATAATCATAGAAGCACAAGACCATAAAAACAAGATCATTACAGCCCCGGGTTTACCATATCAGACAGGACCTTCGGCGGAGGCTGAAAAAAGAAGCCCCAGAGACGGAGTGGCATATCACAGCAAGGGCGTAAGATGCAGGCAGCCAAGACATGCATGGCGCGGCAGAACCAGGTACAGTAGCAGGAATAATATTGCAGAATATCTGTAACTGTGTCAATATGGTTAGTTCTTCAGGTAAAATTTGCATGTCATACAACACATTAGTTTCCTTTTTCTGGTGATAGCGTATCGGAGGAGTGACAAGCTGTGTGGATGTTGACATACTCAGTTGATTTAATGACCTGTTTAATTCTGGCACGTCTGCAGCTCTCAAATGTTTTGCAGGTTTAATTAGCGTAATCACTGCTCGGGAAAAAGGCCACGGGGTTGTTTAATGGGTCATGTTTGTCAAGATGCACAGAATTATAACACAAAAGCCATGTCATTCAAGCAGTGCAGCAGTCTTCCAGTAATTACGGCTGTCACAATTGATAATTACAGAAAGGGGTTGCTTCACGTGAAAGCCAAAAGGGAGCTCTGTGCCGTGAGCAAATGAGTTTGACAGTCTTTTGTATGAACAATATGCCTGGTGCTATGGTAAACACTTCTACTGTACCTCAGTGGTAAAAAAATAAAAAAAAACACCGACTAGTTTTGATGCAACATCTGGAGAGCCCCAGAGATAGTTTCTATCATGGCTTGACTCCATATAAAAACATCAATTCATTCTGCAGTTTGACTGAGGCGCGGTAAAGTAAAGTTAGGGCGCAAAATTGAAATAGGGAAGTACAGAACAAAGTATAATTCGCTTCCCTAAACATGTACTTGATCTATAATTAAAAAAAACTATAGTTTACGCTGTGGTGACTTCTACGTCCTCTCGATGGCCTTTAGTGGAAATTGCTTGGGAAGCATCCATTTTATCCTTTTGTTTAACTTAAGGAATGGAAGAAATCAAAAGGAACTTTTAATTAATTCTTTCCTTTGCTATCATGGACTAAAAACACTTCAATGACCAAATACGCTGAGCATGCACTCATTATGCGTTGATCTTCTATGCCCAAACCACACATTGCCACTCTTCTGAATGAATTATTAAAGAAGTTAATTAATATTTCATTTTCCTTATAGAACCATTTAACAGTCCCAACAGAGGTAATCACATCTTAACAAGTGACACAATGCTGAAAATAGTTTCCTTCCTTGGATTGTTTCATCGTTGTGCGCATCACCAACACATCTTGGCCCCCAAATTTGTAGAACGTTAAGCGACACTTTAAGTCACAGGTGTCAAACAAAAGGCCCACGGAGCAGATTCGGCCCGCTATGTCATTTTACGTGGCCCCCTGAGAAAAAAAATTGGGTGTCAACTTGCATGATCCTTGTTAAAATCTGTACCGAAATGTCAAATTGTAATGTCGAATAAATAATGTTGAGATTTTGCATTATGGTAATTTTGTGACACTCACTTGGACAAACTATTGTAGTTGACTTAACTGATTTCAAAACACACAATCCACTAATTTATTGTGTACAAGTAATAATGCGATGTGACGATTAAACATTTTTATGGTCTGACCGTCATGATGGCCTTCCGATACCTAAATCCAAAGTGGCCGGCGACAAAAATGAGTTGTGACATCCCTGCATTAGGTGGACAGTTTAGTACGGGGCCGTGGTTTGGTATGTGCCAATGCCATATTTAGGTTCCCTCCATGTTTTCGTGATGCCTTTTCTCATTGTTTCCCCCTTAGCCTTGACATTGGAAGAGCGAGTCAAGATGTGCGAAGTGAGTCCAAAAAGTAGCATTTTGATTTTTTTAGTTACATTTTAATAGGCATCCACTAGAGTCATTCATTTCTGTGCTTTTTTTGTTCATGTAGCTACTTGTGATGTATTTGTATAGGAGTGCCAAAGAGAACATTTGCAGGTGTTACATTTCCTTGATTCATCCCTGGAAAGTCTAGCTCATGTGGTAATGTGTTGCTGAGTTCCAAAATGAAGAACACTTGCCTACTGTTTAGCCGGCAATTATACGGTGGCGCCCTAATTAAAAGGCGGAAGAAACTCGTTATTTCTGTTTTGATACCGGTAATTCTTAGCGGACATGACAACAGTGGCACTGTGGTCCTTGGTTAAGCTCTTGCGCTGCTTGATCGAGGCTTGTCTGACTCTCAGGCCAGTTGAGCGAGGAACTAATTTGTGTGCAAGCCCCAAGGAGCTCCAAACTCTTCCGAGTAATTCCCTTCTTTCAGACATAGAACGTTGTGTCGACACAAACAATGGCAGCGCTTTGTAAAAGTGATGCTAAAACCACTGCCAAGTATAATTCATCATTTGAATGACAATAGACCACTTAGCACTGCTTAAAATTACGTCTGTGTTCCATCACCACCACTTCACTGTCTCAGCTTTGGGACGGTGGACCGTCATTAAAATCGACGCGTTATGTGGCGCCCTCTTATCTCAGGCTGAGCCCTCTGAGTTTACTTTAGACAGAAACTGCTCAGACCTGACTTTCACGTCATCTGGGTCATAACTATAGTATGTTTAAGTTGTACATCAGGACCAAAACAGAATGTGAAAATAACACGCAAGCAGTGTCATAATTTGACTTTAAGAACAAACAAACCAAAAAACATCAGTTGGATTCAATAAGGAGAATAGCCCATCTTTTTAAAACTGTCATGAACGGTAGTACAGTACATGAATAAAAAGATCTGGGGAAAAAACTCTGCCCTGTGTGGCCCCATCTAGTACTGTACCTCTCATTTGATTTTTAAGAAACAACTGCATCCGAAGAAAATCATCCAATCAGAGACAGAAAGCGTGACCGATCAGGTGTCAATCATGCTAGTAATGTTAGCATCCTTAGTTGATGTTGTCTTGTATCTCGCTAAGCGGAAAAGGTTTGCAAATGTGCACGCAGCTAGTGAATGCTGTTTTTCCGTCAGGGCTCACTCAAGGGGCAGTCGCAAAGACGTTCGGCAACATTTTTTTGTCGGAAAGAACTTTTGAACATGTTCAAAATTCTGTGGCGACAAGAAAAATGTCTGGCGAACGACTTTGCAACTGTTTGCAACTTTGAACGAACATCATTCGCAACGTGCGCACACACTTGCAAACCTTGTCAATTGGCGATATACGGATTTTACAGTGCTAATGCTAGCTTAGTATTGCCAGCGTTATTTGCTGAAGCTAGGCATGCGTTTATCACGACGACTATGCACATCCATAATCGCCTGCTACAATGAAGGCATATGTTTGAGAATCGCGCTTATGCACGTCAGTGAGGGTGCAGCTTTGGTCCGAGGCTCAAGGGAAGGGAGGGATTAGTGAAGTCAGCCCACATTCAAATCATAAATCGCTTTCCTTGAATGTGTCGAATGCTGAAGTACGGTATTAATTGTTGTCTCTGACTGTTTGTTGAAGCTACAAACGTGTGGAAAACCTTCGGGGTCGTATTCGATTCAGTCACGCTTTTTGACAAACTGTCCCTTTTGCTACATATTCCTTTTCAAAAATATTTAACTAGAAATGACCATTCACTGTAATGGGCAGGCGACTGTTCCGGGGTGGACACCGCCTCTTGCCCAAAGTCACCTGGAATAGACTCCTCCATAGTGGGCGAAGTCCTTTAAACTGCCTTTTAGTTAAGAAACGTGTACAGTGTTGGAGCAAATCTTTTTGCCCAGTAAAATGACCAGACACTCCTTATTTCAAAACATCCGAACATTTCTGAGGAGAATCGTTATTGTTTATCAGAGACATGTTTACATCTGTTCTATTTTGCTAAAAGTAAGGGACATTTCACAACTGGTACCAGATTATTATGTTGTTGTTTTTTAAATATTGTTACCGTTTAGAGAGCGCTCATTGAGATATTTTTTGTGGGGGTATTTTTCTCACCATTTCCACTCATTATCATTTTGACCCATGTTAGTCACCTATTATGGTTCCTTTCCCTATTGAATAATTTCCTTAATTAACGCTGCTTATTAAGGAACGGACTCTCTCATGTTCACATATGGTAGAAAAGCTGTTTTTATACAGCTGTTGGCTTGAATAATTAACTTTTCTGTGTTCTGCTCTGGTGTCTTCAGTACCAATATTTTTTTCTCCAAGTTTTGGCATCATTGTTAGTTGTATTATTATACACTTTGCCCACATCTAACCATGAATCAGTCTGGCCATGTGAATATTTAGAAACCACTACAGTTATAACAATTATAGTTTCAGTAATGTAATTGACAGTTTAACTTGAACAAGATGAACTGGAAGGGCACTCAGATGGTTCCACTGAAAGCAAACATTCGCTCGAGCAAAGACATTCCTCAATCAAAATTTTATTTCGCACCAAAATTTAAATGGGTCCTTGCTTTGCACCTGTTTCATGGAAACAGTGATATCATCCTACAAAATACCGGAACTAACTAAACCAAAAGGCAAACTCACCATCCATCCAGCCAGCCATCACTTTTCTATACCACCGGCCCCACTAGTAAACTGAACCCCGAGTTGAATTTGGCTGAGAGACGTGGTACAGCTGCACTGGTCGCCAGTCAGTCAGAGAATACGGGTCAACTTCATTCATACTTCCATCCGCATCCATAGGCTCCCTTCTGCCCTCACTCGTGAACAAGACCCCAAGATACTTAAACTCCTCCACTTGGGGCAAGATCTCCTCCCCGACCCGGAGAGGGCACTCCACCCTTTTCCGACTGAGGACCATGGTTTCAGATTTGGAGGTGCTGATCCTCATCCCAACCGCTTCACACTCGGCTGCGAACGCTCCAGTGAGAGTTGGAGAGCCCTGCTTGAAGGAGCCAACAGTACTACATCATCTGCAAAAGCAGAGATGCAATACTGAGGCCACCAAAACGGACCCTCAGCGCTTGGCTGCGCCTAGAAATTCTGTCCATAAAGGTGATGAACAGAATCGGCGACAAAGGGCAGCCTTGGCGGAGTCCAACCCTCACTGGAAACGATTCCAACTTATTGCCGGCAATGCGAACCAAACTCTGACATCGGCAGTATAGGGACCGGACAGCCCGTATCAGGGACTCGGTACCCCATACTCCCGGAGCACCCCACAGAACTCCCGAGGGACACGGTCAAACGCCTTCTCAAGTCCACAAAACACATGTAGACTGGTTGGGCGAATTCCCACGCACCCTCGAGGACCCTGCTAAGGGTGTAGAGCTGGTCCAATGTTCCACGGCCGGGACGAAAACCGCACTGCTCCTCCTCAATCTGAGGCTCGACTTCCCGACGGACCCTCCTCTCGAGCACCCTGAATAGACCTTACCAGGGAGGCTGAGGAGTGTGATTCCTCTGTAGTTGGAACACACCCTCCGGTCCCCCTTTTAAAAAGAGGACCACCACCCGGTCTGCCAATCCAGAGGCACTCTCCCCGATGACCACGCGATGCTGCAGAGGCGTGTCAACCAGGACAGCCCACAACATCCAGAGCCTTGAGGAACTCCGGGCAGATCTCATCCACCCCTGGGGCCTTGCCACCGAGGAGCTTTTTAACCACATCGGTGACTTCAACCACAGAGATAGGAGAGCCCACCTCAGAGTCCCCAGACTCTGCTTCCTCCAAGGAAGGTGTGCTGGTGGAGTTGAGGAGGTCTTGAAGTACTCTGCCCACCGGTTCACAACGTCCGAGTCGAAGTCAGCAGCGCTCCATCCCCACTGTACACAGTGTTAGTGGTGCACTGCTTCCCCCTCCTGAGGCGTCGAATGGTGGACCAGAATTTCCTCGGCCGTCCGGAAGTCGGCTTCCATGGCCTCACCGAACTCTTCCCACGCCCGGGTTTTTGCCTCAGCGACCACTGAAGCTGCGTTCCGCTTAGCCAGTCGATACCCGTCAGCTGCCTCTGGGGTCCCACAGGCCATAAAGGCCTGATAGGACTCCTTCTTCAGCTTGACGGCATCCCTTACTGCTGGTGTCCACCAGCGGGTACGGGGGTTGCCGCCACGACAGGCACCAACCACCTTACGGCCACAACTCAGATCGACCGCCTCAACAATAGAGGCGCGGAACATGGTCCATTCGGACTCAATGTCCCCCGCATCCCCCGGGACATGGGAAAAGCTCTGCCGGAGGTGGGAGTTGAAACTCTTTCTGACAGGGGATTCCGCCAGACGCTCCCAGCAAACCCTCACAATACGTTTGGGTCTGCCAGGACGGACCGGCGTCTTCCCCACCATCGAGCCTACTCACCACCAGGTGGTGATCAGTTGACAGCTCCGCCCCTCTCTTCACCAGTGTCCAAAACATGTGGCGCAAATCCGATGATACAACCACAAAGTCAATCATCGAACTGCGGCCTAGGGTGTCCTGGTGCCAAGTGCACATATGGACACCCTTATGTTTGAACAAGGTGTTCGTTATGGACAATCCGTGGCGAGCACAGAAGTCCAATAACAAAACACCACTCGAGTTCTGATCGGGGGCCGTTCCTCCCAATCACGCCCTTCCAGGTCTCACTGTCATTGCCCACGTGAGCATTGAAGTCCCCAGCAGAACAAGGGAGTCCCGGCCGGAATACTCTCCAGCACACCCTCCAAGGACTCCAAAAGGGTGGGTATGCTGAGCTGCTGTTTGGTGCATGTGGACAATTCATTCTTCAATTAATTCGGTGTCTGTGTTTTAGGGTTGTGGCAGGACATCAGAATTCCCAGAGAATATTCACATGAGCACAAGGAGAACACGCAAATTCCACGCAGGAATGTTCCGACCCCGAAATTCAGAAGTCCAAAGTAGACGTGTTAACCACTGGGTTGCCCACAAATCAACCAACGGCGAGGGAAATAATAATAATACATTTTATTTGTGGGCGCCTTTCTAAGCACTTACAATAAGCAGTTAAATGGAGTTTTCACCATGATTTGACCCACCAAAGTATCATGCTCACGGGCAGGCAAAAACTGTGCCGATTTTTAGCCCTTTGTCGACGTCTTATTCCCTATCCGATGATAACTACCATAATGAGATTTGCCATTAAGGAAGAAAAAGAATGAAAAGGACCCCTGACCATCTGCATAGCTCACTATGGTAAAAAAGCTGAACGCTATCACGCTGGAATTCAATCACTAAATTATAGCCTCTTTGTGTGTGTAGGTCTAGTGAGTACCTCGCACTTATATTCATTTCAAAACGGCCTCAATTTAATTAGCTCTCATATGGTTAAAAAAAAATCATGAATTTGTCTGCAAGTCTCTGTTCCATTGTTGGGCATGACTTAAGTGCTGATGTTGGGTATTCATGCAATTTGGTGAAAGAGTACCCCTTCTCTCCACCGTCTCACACACACACACACAGAAAAATAATCTATTTATGTGAATAGAGAGAGCGTGTTTACTTGGTGGAGGAAAGTGAGGCGCTGAACACAGTTACACTTGGCATTCGTCAGCCAAAGGGGACCTCTCACCGTCAACTTCAGCCTTATTAAACTGATTACCAAGTCTCCTTAATTAATCAGAGACAGTGCCCTTTCTTGTCATGCACGGAGGGAGCTCTGCGCCTCAGAGTTCCCGGCTCACTCGCCTCCATCCTTAACCCATCTGTTCTCCTGTGGTCCCACTGTCCTCGCATTTCTTCTCTCGGCTTTGATTGAAGCAGGGGAATGGTAATTTTCATGCATCATCTGGGCCGGCAGGATGCTAGGACAAGTAGCAATTACCTAAAACAAACAACGCTAAGATTGCTTGAGACGCTACCTCTTTATTCAAGCGCGAAATAAGACAACAGACTGAGAGCATAATGGTTGCAAAACACAGTTTACGGGCCATTTTGTTGATTGTTTTGGAACCGCTGAGGGTGCGATGTGCGCTGACAAATTGTGAGTAAGGTGCTTGACGATGGGATTTAAACATTTTGTGTTTTGAGAAATGATGAAAAAAAACACATTCAAACATAAACGGTCCTTCTCGAATCTAGTATCACATCCAGTCTTTTATCTCAGAACATCGTTTTTGTTTTTAACACACCTGAACCTGGTGGCATGAAGTCAGGGCTTCAAGGCGTCCTCTGGTGGCCCAAGCACTAAACAGGAGCATGGACAACACATTAACACCTAAACAGGAAATGCTCAGCATTTTGTCTTCATCCGACATTTTGTGTGTGTCTTGTATATCGGGTTAGACTTGCCTTTTATTTGGTTAAAAACCTGATTCTGACAGCTGTGCCTGACAAATAGTAACCGCTTTAAAGAGACCATTGCCTGCATAAATTTGTGGCCACATTTTGTGCACTTCGGATATTTAGCTATCATGTTTATCCTCAATTCGTGTTCTGACAAGCACTTTGAACGTGGTAAGCATGTGCAGTATGTTTGTAAAATATAAATATTTTAACGGCTTTTTTTTTTTAATAACAAATGCACTCTCTTTATTGTTCTTACCTTTGCAAGCGCTTTTAGTTTTCTGCATTGTTTTTTTTCTGGCTCCTTGTGACCAGCGATTTCAGTTTGTACTTTGTCGGTGCGCTTTTCTGTAATAAATATTTTTGTTATCGCAATTTGTCTGAGCGTGCATTTCTGGAATCTGAAACATGATTCGGTTCGGTTCAGAAACTGACACTTAAAGGCATCTCAGGAAAAGAACGCAGACTAACATTAAATAATGGGAATCCCCGTTAATTTCTTTTCTCCGCTTAATGATATGCTTAAATTCAACGGGCGGTCTGCCTAACCTGAGGTCGGAAGTGAGGGGCCAGCTTTTCTCAGCCAGCAGTCTTTTTGGGGTCGGGGGGCATAGAGGCCGACGTGAACATTAGTTTTCCTCAATTTTTTTGTTTGTTTGTTTAGTCAGGTGATTAATGAACACTACTTATGTAAGCAGTCAGTCAATCATCATTGTATTTCTTGCAACGAGGACAATATATGAGCCAGGCGCTGTGAACAAGATGCTCTGAATGCAGCAGACTTAAAAAGCACATCGCCCCAAAGCTGGGAAACTCATACTCGCTTCTATTCTGTTGTGTCATCTTTGTTTTAGCCTGCCGCGCTCACTTCCTCCTCTGGAGAAGCTAATACAGGCTTTTTATTTCTCCAGCAATCACACCAAATGCCAAGTCGAACCGGTCCCCCTACTGCTGCTAATTAATGCCTGATTAAAGAGTGAAAATCAGGATTCTACCAGTGACTTGTTTTTCCAAGGAGTGCGGAATTAATCCCCTTTGGATCTTGCGGAATCATTTAAGGACTCGCCTTGTTCTGTTTATCAAATAAACCAAGTAATTAGAGACTTTAGATAAGTCGGCTAAATTGATGCCCACCCTTTGTCTTCCCCAGCTAGTGCCGGCTGATAGAAACGGCTGTGTTGCTCTGGTAATGTGCAGCTTTATACTTGTCCAATAACAATGCCCTTTGTGTTTGGTAGGCTTGTAATTACGCCGGGAGCCTCCTTGACCTTGGTAAGCACATCTATCTTCCTTCTAAATCAGTGTATTTCATTTCTTAACCCACAAAGATACATCACATGGGAGTTTACTGACATCGCCATGAATGTAACTCAGACCTCAGACTGCATTAGAGCTCTGCACTGAGGAGGCGTGGCTATTTAGCAGCTTAATCCTCCATTAACGCCGTCTGTGGCTCGACTGTATCTGGATTGGCGATGTTTGGTGATGTGCAGTGAAACTTCTGTTTTTACTTTCATCTGACAACCCAAGGAGTTGCTTTATCTCACCATTTGATTTTGGAAAGTCTCACGTGAATATTTGAGTTTCATGCTGCACGATGAAACGCGCCTTGGTTTGGGACCGATCATGTCTGGTGTTGTATCTACAAGATGTTCCCAGAGCTGCAGTGCTGCTAACACAACCTCGCGTCTGCTATAATGACTCCATGATATACAGATGAATCAGAAAACGTAAGGTGTCAGTTCAAGTGTGACTAACTTTTGCCAAGTCTGTGTATGCAAGCGAGGGTTCAATTCTCACTCAGCGATGGTGCGAATGTGAGCGTGGAAGGTCGTCAATCCTTTATTTTTATTTTTGTACCCTATGATTGAGCGGCGCCCAATCCAGGCTGTATTTCGCCTTTTGCCTGAAGTCAGCTGGGATAGGCTCGAGCTCTCCGCAACCCTGAGCAGGATAAGCCGCATGGAAAATGGATGCTTTAATGCAGCTTTTGTCAACTCTACTTCGGTTTACGGGTTGAAAGATGCCAAAAATACAACACAGACCAAAAAATCTGTTATTAATTTCTCGGGAAGTCTGACTGAAAAATCACTTTACATTACATTTGTATGTGAATGGGCAAATCAAAATACATATAGATACTGCATACAATATCCGTATATGAATGGCACAGACAGATTTTGTGTTTATATGTGACTGGACAGATTTTCGCATGCGAACTGATTCCATGAATGCGAATGAACCAACCGATGTTAGGTGATGTGTGTCGATAAACGGACAAACTGATAAATGCGCATAAACAAACACGCTGTTACTAAATTGATCTTAAACGCTGACTTTACATATTTCATTGAAAGCGGGCTATGTTGTTATTTGCCCGTGCATCTTTATTTCTTCAGTTTACCGCACTGTGCATGTATTGGTTTTCTATTTATTTCTGACTCACTGCCTCCATCTTCCCTTCACGTAGCCACGTGGTCTGCGCTCTTTATTCTTTTACGGCATGCCCAACGCTGAGCCTTCCTCTAATTAGATCAGGAATTATAGCGTGGATTAGGTGTTGGAGGGGCATGCCAATTCTTCTGACCACGGTAGCTATTTCAAGTCACCATTTCAAAGTTATGCGCTTAATGCCATTTCCACCCCTCCCCATTCCCTCCTTGCTTTGCATTATAGCACAGCTGCAGGAAGAGTGACAAACACTGTTAATCTCTTGTTTGCTGGCAGCCCATTACAAAGGAGTAAAGAAGGATTTTTCGCAAACGCAGTAAACACTCAAAATTCAGCATTGTCCATTACCTCTTAAACACAGCTGATAACAAGCGTCATTAATTAAACTGTGGGAGGAAGTGGGGTTACATAAATTAAAACTAATAATTGGAGGCAAGCATAAATAGAATGTTTGTTTGGGAACTGTTTCCTCCCCAATGTTAGCGTTCTAGATTAAGAGTTTGGCTATTTTTCTCTTTTTTTTTTTTTTTGTGGGCCCCCTCCCGAGGTTTTTACCAGTCCCGAGGAGAGGTTTAGTCATGGAGTCCTCTTTTAAATTGTTTACCACATTTTACCAGGGAAATGATCAAGTAGGCATTTAATTGCTTTGACAAAATAAAGTACATCCCATGGCTGTTGTTTTGCTGCCAGGTCCGGTGCACGAGCTCCAAAAACCGTGCAATAATTCAGCACTTAAATATTAAACACCCAGACAATGCCTTTAAATCACATGTGTCAAACGCAAGGCCCGTGGGCCAGATCTGGCCCACCACATCAATTTATGTGGCCCTCGAAAGCAAATCAAAGATGGCAACTTTTATGGCGCTTGCTAAAATCGCTACCAAAATTTCTAATTCTCATTTGTAATAAATAAGAGTGATACTGTAAGCATTTTCTTGTTACCAAACCCCTCGTTACAGTAACTTAAACAATAGTTGAATAAACCGTTATTATTGACTTTTTTTTATATGGTTTCAGTCATAACCGTCCTGCATGGAAAACGGTAACTAAAATGTGGCCCGTGACAAAAATGAGTTTGACACCCCTGCTTTAAATGGATTCACATACTTAGTAGTCATTGGGGGGTTGTCGTCCTTCGCTCTAATGTTCGCATCCTCCCAAACTGCTGGGAGAGAAAAATGAAAAACATAGTTTTCGTACCCGCAATGTCATTTGTAATGATGTCATTAAATGGATTTGGCTGGGTGCGCAATCACAAAGAGTCATCTGTGCGAGGTGTAAACATCTGAGGGACACAAAAGAATCGCATGTTATGTTTCCACGTGAAAACTCAACAAGGTCTCCGAGGACCGATGACCCACTCACTTGTCAGGTAGAATCAAGTCAAGACAAGCCCATTCCTCTGACAGGAGTGGGAATGAAGTGTACCACCACACTCATTTGTTGTTCAATACGAAAATGCACAGAATGATCAGAATCATTTGGAGAGAAAATAGATCTACACTGGAAAAATTCAAGTGGGTTTTACAAGCCAGCCTCGAGACTCCTATGACTGACTGCAATCACTTTGGAGCATAAATAACAGTCCTATTGGGCCATGATTTCCCCATTGGGGAAACAAACAATCCTCCTGATGAAGTCTGACGACCGAAATCGGACAGGAATCCGCTAAATTCCCAAAAGGTGACACCGAGACTCCCTGGTGTTCCAAATTGAGCGGTGGGTTGGCCGAACAGCTGCCAAAAGTCACAGTTGAAATCCATATGGCTCCAAATTAATTGGCGCGCGCAGGCCCGGGCTTGATGTGAGCATGGATACATAACCTGTGTGGGTGGCCGTGAGGTGGCTGGAGATTTGAGGTTGAGTCTCGGTCCTCGATTGCACCGTTTCACAGGGTCTCCTGAAAGCTTATCTGATCGATGGAGCGAAGACCTTTTGGCGCTTGCTGGAAATTGTTATGAAAACCAGTGACCTAATTTTATGGGCCTCATGGAAATATTGTGGCCATTATACACTGACCTATCTGACAGTCACGTCAGTATTTTTTTTTTTTCAAAAGTCATTTCATTCATGTCGCGTGACATAAAACGAATCATCTCTGGTGACTTAATTTGCTTTCATCATAAATAATCACCGCATCCCCTCCCAGGTTGTTCTCACTGAGGAGAGGCTTGATTGACATGGACAGCGAGTCTCTTGGGGGCAATCTCAAGGGTGTTAAAGCCATGCAAGTCACAGCACACTCAACACAAAGGAGCAAGCCTACCTGTATTCGGTGTTGGGAAGCAAAGAAGTACAAATACGTCGTTACTGTGCCGTAGAGCTTTCAGGGATGCATCTGTACTTTTGCTTTTTGACTTTGTACTCCATTAGAAAATAAATATTTGTACTTTCTACTCCTTACTCTGTCAAAGCAGACATGACTTTTTCCATCGCCGTGAATGACAACGTGATATAAAAAAGCTGTAGATGAGATGGGTAAGATGGAAAAAAAAGTGACATGGAAGTACAAACAAGATCCAGCATGGGTCCATTCGTGACAGTGATCCAACAGATTTCTGGAGAAGCATTCTTATTCATGGACTTAAAAAATTGTTGTTGGCTTCAAGAATGACTTGTGGTGTGGCGAGTGTGCTGTGATTTGTGTGGGCCGAAAAACCAACGGCGTCTGGTGTGGAAAAATTCATCTGCCTATTCTGAAAAAGGCATACTGGTAAGGTGAACTTTTCAACAAGGAGCTGCTGTATGGCCAAGTTAATCCGACTCCAGTGACTGATGTCAATTTTTATATTAGACAAGGTTTGGGCCTGAAGGGGAAAAAGTGAATAGATGAAACAAAACTCATTGAAGAAATGATTTTTGAAGATTCAGGGGACCACTGTAATTTTAATGGGGAAAATGAATTTGATGTATGAGTAGATTGAATTCCGAGCTTGATCATGGAACGAATTAAACTCAAAAGTCATGGCACCACTGTACTTAAGTAAAGAAATTATCATTTTTAGCAGAAATGTAAGGAGTGTGTGCTTTGGCCACCACTGCCTCTACTTTGCAAGAACAATAATTTATTTGTTTTTTCCTTTTCGATTTCTTTTCCTATTTTCATTCACAGCAAAACAAATGAGCTCTCAGTCAACAAATTGCCACAAACTCCCAACCCTGCCCCATACACTCACACTCACACACACACACACACACACACACACACACACAAATTCCAGCTTTGGGAATTTCCATTAGAGGCGTTTGAGTCAGAATCAGCGTACAAATAAGTGCAGCGCTCCTGGGAAATCACAGCAACATGTACATACATGTTAAAACGCAAGAGAGGCTTCTCTGCTGTGCCGGGCTTCCCGAAATCCAGATGTGGCGGACGGACGGGGTGGGGGGCTCAGGCCTCCACGCCAATAATGAAGCAATTAGACAGACTATTATGAACACCTGTGACACTGATTGGCACGATGTGGCTCGGGCTCATCGGCTGTGCTAAAGATGCCCCAATGTTGCTAAGTTAACCTCTAACAAGACCTATAATGATAACGCTCATACTCAGGCGCTCACACACACACACATGCACACACACACACTAACACACGCGCAGGAGGTTCACATTAGAGGAGGTGCTCATCCCACATCGCCCATTGCGTCATCTATTATTGAAAGCTACGCTTGTGCAAACACAACTCCAGTAAATTGGGGTCTCAATTTTTCAGTTTCATTAAGGTTAATGCAGTTTTAATTGCTGCTTGATTTGGAGCCTATTAGAAGTAATTTATAAGTCCTTTTCAGGGACCCTCGAAATGACGATGTGTGGGATTAATAAAGTAAAAGGCACCAGTTGGAAACGTGGGTCCCCGCTGGATTGATGCGTAGTCTATGGGATTCTTTTTTTTTTTTTTTTCCTCCACTCTTACAGCTTGTTTATTTGCACAAGTGCTTTCAGGCCCATTAAGACAATCTACTGAAGAGAGAGCTTTGGCATCATGGATTGCATCAACCATTCAATGAGCAATTGAAATGGTGTTTATGGTCTGATAAGGGCCGTTCTGTAAATATGTTGCAACATCCTGAGGATTATAAACCATACTATTCAAATGATGGCATTTTTTAGTAGTCATAGTCGTAGTAGCAGCAGTACCTTTGCAGGTCATCAGTGGAATTGTGGTTATACTTCTGTTAAAAACATTATATAATAAAACAAGAATACCCTAAGAATGTGGATATATGGTTGTGCTTACTGGAACTTGTCATGTCATGAACTTGGTGTAGTATGTTTGTTTACAAGATAAAGTTTCTCAAAATGACAGTGAGTCAATATTAGTGTGTTTAGAAATAAACAATATGTGACCCAATATAAAACCCAGAGGTACACCTAAAAGGGAGTGTGTGTTAAAAAAAATTAACAAATTGACTGTCTTGTTCAGTATTCTAGCCCTCCACTTTCACGTTTAGTCAAAAGCCTCCGAATTAAAATTGTTATTTGAATTGAAGTTTTGGATTGACTTCTTACCTCATATTCATGTAAAATTCAGAATGCACACACACGATTCTTTGCAGCGCACGATGCAGTCTGAATGGTGTTTCTTAAGTGCTGGACTGCTGACAGCAGGAGCCACACTACATTAGCAAATGCTGTTCCTTTCTACATGACATGATCACTGCAACCGAGTTCAATTGTTAAAACACACTGACGTCGTCCCAGCTTTTTCACCCGCCTCTCTGTAGGCAAGAAAATCTCCCTCCAACAAGATTATGAAACAGGTGGAACTTGCAGGTTGTGGAGTGGGGCAGTCCGTTTTGCATGTTTGTAAATTGCCTCCAAAAGTGAATAAAATGGTTCCATCTGTAAACTGGTGCGCCAAAGACCCACTTCAGAGACCTGAGATCAATTTTAGGGCATTTATTCTTTGAGAGAGGCACACAATGGGAGTAGTGAAGATCAGTTTTCAATTGGATAATAGTGTTGTGAAACGAGGGGATCCAGAGGGCATTGCTTTCACACATTCTTCTGCCTTCGTATGCCTGTAACACAAAACCATGTGCTGCCGCAGTCTCAACACCTCCACAAACCTCTTCTACCCCCTCAATCAAATTCAATACAAATGCTATTGCAATTTCACACACGATTGTAGCTTCTCTTAATGACTTCTTCAAAACATAATCAAACCGAACCCAATTAGGTTGCTGTTTTCTTTTAATTTCACAGTCATTTTCTTCAAACGTGTCAACACTTTGAGCGAGGTTATCTATCTATCTATCTATCTATCTATCTATCTATCTATCTATCTATCTATCTATCTATCTATCTATCTATCTATCTATCTATCTATCTATCTATCTATCTATCTATCTATCTATCTATCTATCTATCTATCTGTCTGTCTGTCTGTCTGTCTGTCTGTCTGTCTGTCTGTCTGTCTGTCTGTCTGTCTGTCTGTCTGTCCGTACAATTCCCTGGGTTCCTGACCCCCAGCCTTTAACCCAAAGCAGCCACTAGATGGAGTATCGTAACCACAGAGAGGCTCTCCCACTGGGGCTACCCCTACCCACCCCCCTCCTTCAGTTGGGCGCTGTTTCACGGGAGAGGTGTGGAGAGGAAATTGTCTGCCAAATTTTTCACAGATCCCTATCATCCGTACGATCTGTGTCTTTTCCAATTCAAATATTTCTCAAGCTAATCTAATGTCTCATTGTCGCAAAGTATTTTTACTCCGTCCCCTCCCCTTTTTTTTAAATGCAAACCCCATTTGTGGATGACTTAACTCAATCGTTAAAGTTATCACATTAGAAAGGACACACATGAAAAATGGTTTCATTAAACTCCATTAAACTTAATATTGATATACTGTAGGCCTACTGTATCTACATCTGACTTCTCTTGGATTGTAACCCAATTCAGGTGCTGTAAACTACCGAGCATAAAATGAACACAAAGAGTTTCTCATTATTTAGAAATGATTTAATGTGACGCAGATCATGAGTGAATGTGTCGCAATGTGTGTTGTGTTGTTTGGAATTTCATCTTGACCTCAATAAATGCAAATTTACTCATGCCCGCCAATAGCAATGTTTCTATTATAGAGGTATACACATTAATTATTATAGCCATTTCTTTTCTTCATACAATGCTTTTGTGATAACCTTATGTTCTTTATGATTTGGTGTTGGAGGTGTGGCTGTTATTAATTGTTTCAAGAGAAGATGATTGTTTGCATATTATTGAAATCACACTGAAATGAAAGTATTAGAAATTTCAGTCATAAGTATGAGCCGGATAAAGAGAATAAATTATCCATTACATGAATAAATTCTTTGAACGGTTCACACAGAGTTCATTTACATCAATGGGCAAAATCGATTTATTTTACTTGGGGCACCTATGTCAACAGTAGTTACAGGAATGACTTTGGATGCAATCCCATTATCGGATGTCAAATATTCCAATGCCATGGGTAAATGGCAGATTGGTGAAGAGGACAACAACTCGATGGAAATTAAACAATTTCTGGATCAAAATAAAAAAATATATATACAGCCTGTCCACTCACCTTTTCAATCTCAGGCCTCACCCCAGTCGGCAATATAATACTGAACAATGAATTTTAAATAAAGTCAAACATTTGCTTCATGCTCCTCCACAGTTTAAACAAGGCATTTCTGATGAAGACTGTGGATTTATTGTAAGTAAGAGATATAAGAGATAACTTAATCCCCAATTGGATTGTAAAGCCCACCTCCACTTCACAGAGCTCCACCCTGTCATACTGCTTTCTTGACCTTTTGTCTCATTTCTCTGTGGGTAATGAATGCTTTCGGACTATTTCAGATGGAAAGATCTTGCGCATAGTCCGCCGTTGGAATGTCATATCACCCCCCCACCCCCCAAAAAAAATCACCCAATCAGCATGCCGGTGTTGAGAGCAAACAGAGAGAGCTGGGCCGCGGCGTGTGCAGAACAGTGGTGGACTGGGTCGTCTAGATGTCAATATAATAGACTGGCTTATGATGTGTAAATAGCACACCACTTAATAGTCCTCTCCCTCTCTGACGGAACATTTTGAATCACATGGAGGGCAGTGTCTCCGGTCCCTGGACACACACAAGGTCCTGTCATCCAGTCTTCATCCCGACTTGCTCTATTATACGCTACATTTGAGGAACAGCTAAAACCCTCCTGCATGCGAGCCGAACAACAAGATGATCTCATTGCCATATGTCTCCCGGTACATCTAATCACTGAATATGTGTTACATTTTCTTATAAGGTTCTCCCCCAAAAAAAAATCACAACATACAGTTTCCATATGTGTCTATTTTGAGAACAAGATAGTTTATTCATTGTTAATATTATTCCATTTTAGAGGGTTTGAGGGATAAGCATTGCAAAAAGTGATCCACTATAAATTTTGTGAATGAAACATGTAAAAACACATAAATACAAGAAGGCATACTCATGAAATATTCTGCCTTCCATTCTTTTACCTGACCATAAAACAATATTTCATTTAAACCAAATAAACATGGTAGTTATTTTATAACCCTTAATGTTAAATACTTATCAGGTATTATGTGGTACAATATTCTATGTGAACTATTTCTTTAAAATGAAGTACAACAAATTGTAATATAACCAAAACTAGTCACAGTATGAATAAAGTGCCACCATGAACATATTCTGAGCAGCTTGCTTAAAAATGCTTCGCCACATGACGTGAAATCACGTTTCAGATTGTCCTTTTGTTATGTTTCATTATTGAGTATTAAGTAATACATTTAAATAGTTTTATTATTCAGCCATCAGGTCTCACCGTTGTTTTTTTTGTCCAGTGGTTGTGCAAAATAAATTCTGAGCAATCCAGCATTTGTTAAACAACCTAATTCTCCTACCTGAACACATTAAACCAGAAAATATTTACCCCCTTACAAACAAAAATGCCCTAAGGGATCAATAGGACCCAAAGGGTGATATCTTTGTAGGTTAATAATTAGAGCACACAAACATTTTTTTGTTTGTTTTCTGTTTTCATTTTTATGGAAAAATACCATGACATTTATTACAATAACCTTGAAATTGCAACATCAAATCAATGCCACACTTTCACCGTGTATTTGTTTGAGCAAATTCTGACATTAATATAATACAGCATGTTCTTTGTCAATTTCGCACTGTGCAACGTGCACTAAAATAATAGCAGGGGGAAAGTACTGCCTGAGGAAAAATACAAATGTCATGAAATATGAACTAAAAACCGGTTGAGCTAAAGTGGCATCATAACTTCGCTGAAGATTGGCAATACGGCAGCCGTCATCACTGACCCCCCTTCTGTTCCAGACCTTTTAGTGTACGTGATCCGTTCCGCGAGCAGAACTAAATAGATGTGACCTCAGAGAACGTATCACTCATGAGCCGCCTTTGATTTTGGGACACTATTTCCGTCTGACCCAGGAGACTGCAACAGTTCCCACATTGAGTGACCTTGGAGTCTCTTTAGAGCTCCCTCCAAACTCGCTGCTGAAGGCTGCGTGGAATCTGTCTGTTGTTTCACAACATTAGCCAACCTCACTCTGGAGCCCCCACTTGTTAAACTAACACCTTCCAGGCGTCTCTGAGGTGTTGTGAGATTGCAGGTTGAACTGGGTCAGATACGATGATCAAAAAACAATGCATGAGGATATAAAATATAATTTTACCTCCCTCTTAATCCCAGGCTTCCACGAATGACCTTTGATCTCGCAGCATGTGAGGTGCGCTGAGCTGCCCGCTTGCGCCGCTTGCCGCTCTGATCCTGGGAAGCAATCACAGAGTGCTCGACTATCAGAGAGGCTGCCGAGGAAACGCGCTAAGCCCGCGTCTGGAGGTGGGCGCCCCGCTCACAGCGAATGTGCGCGGATGGAAAAATGACCAAGTGCAGCCAAGCACGCAGAAAGCTTGATGTGCTGGAGAGCAACGTGATAAAGTTCAAGTGGATATTGGATCTACAGCATAGCCCGAGGCCTGCTGTGGTTCAACACTAATCAAAAATTTGAGCAACACCAGTAGGAAAGTTTGGCAAAAAGAAGAAGATGATGCCAACTCCTTTTTTTTTGCTTCCTGGCCACAATTTACAAATACAAATTGCACAATTCAATGAGAAATAACACAAGAGGGATACAAACAAAATAGCTTTTGTGAGGATATTCATGTTTACTTTTGATGGACGTGATTAGAGACAGCGGTTTTCACAGAGTAACGTGTTTTACTGGTTCCAGAAATGCAGCGATAGAGAGCGCACTTGCCAAATTAATCTTCATTTAAAACATGTATTTAAAAAAAAAACATTAAAAAAATAGTATTTCATTTGTGAAGTTTTCAAGTGTTCTGTTTTAGTGTCCAAAGAGAAACTGAAGAAACTTATCACACTGTTATTATTTATTTATTTATTTATTTATTTTTTAAGCGAATGAATGTCACATGTGCAACACATTTTCACATGTATACTTTTGTAGTACTGTCTGTAGACTACTTAAATGGATAGTGCTCCATAAATTATTCGTCCATATGAAAGCACCACTGGTCAGAAAAGTAAGCATTTAACAAATCGTATATTATTGTGGTGGTCTTTTGCAGTGGCTGAGAAGTTAAATGCATTGTACTGAGAGCTACTTTGAATATTTTGCCCGTACGAGGATGTGAAATAAGATAACCCGATGCAGTGATGTTCTACAAATATACAGATGCATACATAGATGTATATATGTGTATATAGTATAAATTAACATCCACTCATGCATTTTTATGTAGAACTTACCCACACGAGGGTCAGCTGACTTTGGGCAAGAGGCGGGGTACACCCTGGACTGGTTGCCAGCCAATCACAGGGCACATGCAGACAAAACAACCACTTACACTCAAATTCGCACCTACAGACAATTTAGAGTCACCAGTAAACCCAAGAACCGTGTTTTGGGAATGTGGGAGGAAGCTGGAGTACCCAGAGAAATCTTAGGTGAGAAATTTTGATTGGGCTGTTGTAGCCGATTCGATAAGAATATGAATGGTTATTGCTTTTTGACATATATATATATATATATATATATATATATATATATATATATATATATATATATATATATATATATATATATATATATATATATATATATATATATATATATATATATTTGCTTTCTGTAGTGTCACATGTAACAAAATGTAGCCTGTACACCTAAAAAAAAAAAATCAATCAATATTGATATTCCTCATTGTTTAATGGTTTCAACGGTGTCAAGTCCAACCAGTGAATTTGTAATCACTGTTTGAAAAGCCCAATCTGAGAGCCTCGGGCATGGCAAATTCCCCACATGAGCGTTTATTTGATTGCTTAAGAGTGATTTCCGGAAACCAAGTTTTGGGCGACCAGGAGCTGCCTTGTAACAATTATGGGGTTAAATGGCAGTTGGCCACACAGAAGGGCATTTGCCTGCTGGCAGCCCCTTCCTGCTCCGGCATGGTCAAAGGTCACAGACATTTCAGGAAAAGTTCATTTCTCAAGCCCCCTGAAGCAGGTGGAGGCCCGGACAGCCATGTTTACTCTAACAGCAAGAGGAAAATGCAAAAGATCTCATCTATACACTTGATCAAAAGCTGCAAGTCTCCTGATTGTATCATGACATTGACCATATTTTCAATCTATGCAACATACATACCATATACGCAATCTGTGAAAATAGATCACCCTGTTATATAATAGCAAGAGAATGACGGTAATCTTGGAAATTGTACAACCATTTGGAACAGCCTAAATTTAAAAAAAAGAGACCACATGTAGTGCACTAAGCAACAATTGCAGCATGTCCAATGAAATTGAGAGCCGTGGACGAGAGAACATTATGAGAGCTGTAAAGAAAGACCCTAAAACCACGGTCAGTAGATATCATCACTAACGTGCGCTAAAGGCGGCACAGTGGCCGACTGATTAGCACGGCGGCCTCACAGTGCAGAGGTGCAGGCTTTCGATTCCGGCTCCGGCCTTCTTGTGTGAGTTTGCCTGCGTGCTTTTCCAAAAACGTTGCAGTTCAATGAAACACTCTAAATTGTCCCCAGTGTGAGTGTGAGCGCGAATGGTTGTTCGTTTCTGTGTGCCCTGTGATTGGCTGGCAACCAATTCAGGGTGTACCCCGCCTGCTGCCCGAAGACAGCAAGGCTGCAGCATGCCCGCAACCCTCGTGAGGTTAAGCGGATTAGAAAATGCACGGATGGATAGATGGATGGATGAAGCATGCAGAAGTGAAAGTATCACAACTTATTGTTCATGAACACCTCATGTACAATAAAATGGAGTCTTACAGCAAGGATTTCCAAAAAGTACAGAGATGAGCCTCACTAATTCTGTGGGAACATTTTATGGACTGATGAGACAAAAATTCACCTTAACCAGAGTAATCAAAAGACTGAATCTTTGTCAAAGAATGGATCTTAACACGCATACAAGCTCATCGGTGAAACACAATGGAGGGGATGTCATGACTTGGGCTTGCATTTCTTCTTCTGGTATGCGCTCGCTCATCTGCATTGATGTCACACATGATGACAGCAGTGACATGGACTCAGAAGTCTACAGCGTCGGCTCATGACTTGGCCGCAAGACTAAGCTTAGAGCCTCCATTTTCGAGCTCCGCCCCCAGTCATCATGGTAATTAAAGCCGTATTCACAATTGGCCCAGCAGTAGAGGGCAGCGGGGTGAGCAGTGGCTTATTCGCACGAGACACAGCACTAGCCTCTTTAAAGAGCTGCGTTTCAGCAAGGCAAAAAAAAGATGTGTAAAGTGAGCTGGATTTTACGATGCATATTGTACGATGAGTATTTTTACAAATTATGTAAGCGGCATGCTATTGGCACACCTGTAAACTGTAAACTAAAAAAGAAAAGAAAAATCGACTGTGATTTGGCGGTCCCTAATCATGAAACAAGATAACACACTGCCAAAACAACAGATGAATTTATCAAGGAAAAGAAGTAGAAGTTTATAGACTAGCCAAGTCCATTTTTAGATTCAAACCCAATAGAGGATGCATCTTATGAAGAAAAAAAAAGGAGTGCGTCGAAAATGTGGATATCATAAAGATAAATGCAGAGTTTTGTTTTTTCTTTTAAGTTGTGTACGAGATCCAAATATTACACACTTTTGAAATAAAAGCTGAAAGTTGATTTCTTATCTCATATTCATCTTTTAACTGTCAAACACAAATATAAGGTGAACATAAAGGAATCAGTATTATTGCTCCAATACTTTTGGAGGGTAGTGTAGCTACTTGCGCACTTCTTTTTTGGCACCGCTTGAATGTGAATTTGCATTTACTAAAAATACGGAGTTCCAAAAATGTTTGTGATCTATTGATCTTGAATCAGTGGGAAAGTGTCCATACTCTGAATGAAAGGAGAAAGGGGGAAAAAGGCAGATCAGGATGAATCCGACCTCTTGTTGATCTCACTATTTGGGTTGGTTAAATCGTTGGGACCTGGAGTTGAACCCATCAGGAAGGGCTTAAGTGTTTAGGATTAGGGATCTAAAAGGCATTTGGGGGGCCTTGAATCAAACCCCCAGGACCGAGGCGGAGGCAAGCTTTGCTGTTTGGCCGGCACCATAATCAAACAGCGAGAGCTGGGACCTTTGCACACCTGCAGGAAGGGGCCACCACAAAAAAAAAAAAAAAAAAAAAGTCCTAGCGTGAGGGGGCAGGCCAGAAGGCAGAGGGCCGCTGCAGAGTGACAACAGCTGGGGTTGGTGCACAATGGTGTGGCCCAAGGGCAAGGTCAGCCCGGCAGACTGGGGGTTGGGGGAAACAGCAGCAGGATTGTTTTCACTCCACTAGTGAAAATAACAAGTGTGGAGACAGTGAATGTGCCAGCTGTGGCAATGGATTCCTAGTCCACAACCTGACCTCGTATTAACACTTTGAAGGGAAGCTTGGATTGCTAATGACTGGTGACCTTCGGCCTCACCTGAGCTCCACTCCAGGAGCTAAACTAAAGAAGGCAATCAAAACAGCTCCTGTAAATAGTTTGCTGCAGCGTACAGTAAGTACGTCTACACCCAAACACATGAAACACAGATACACCACACCCAGCAACCTGACCTCCCAACAATTTTGAATCAGAACCCTCTTGCGAATGACAATTTGCTCTATTTCAATACAACTATGCACTGTAAATAACTTGATGATTGAGACGAAAAGAATCGAAGAGGTTCTCAGAATTAAGAAAGCATTCCTGAATTTTGCCTGAATAAAATGAAGAGTCTCGAAGCCTTCCTTTAATATCGGCAGGGGACAGATTCTGTATTTAGTGTAAGAATGAAGTCAGTCTGCCAATAGCACAAAGTGC
The DNA here is from genome assembly GCA_026261675.1 of Hippocampus mohnikei. Taxonomy (NCBI): domain Eukaryota; kingdom Metazoa; phylum Chordata; class Actinopteri; order Syngnathiformes; family Syngnathidae; genus Hippocampus; species Hippocampus mohnikei. Next base: position 16,236,729 of record JAKGUB010000329.1, read on the forward strand.
TGTGGTCTTCAAAAGTATAAACTGCAGTCACAGTTTAAAAAAAAAAATTCACACGATGCTGGAACACACACACACACACACACACACACACACACACACACACACACACACACACACACACACACACACACACGTGTAATACACACACATAATGTAACTATGGACACATGGTTGCAGGACATGAGCCGACACGCCAGGATATTTCACATTTGATCACTTTTTTTTCGTCTCAATAATTTGATTCCCCGGACACATGAGCATATGCTGATACTACTTTAAAAGTTCTACTAATGAAAAGAGTTTCATATTTTAAAAGTCCCTCTTAAAATGCGCTTTAATTGAATTTCCAGAAGTTGGTGTGTGGTTGCAGCAGAGTGAGAGTCAACCTGAATCCATCCATGAAAGCGACAGGATTCACTCGTCTCCTCGGGCCTAATTGGTCTGGACAGTTAACATCAAAGAAAGCTGGGCTTTATATGTAATCTGCTCGCTCCTCTGCCACATTCTCATGCCGGCTTTTTTTTTTTTTTTTTTAATATATGTTCAAACCTTGTAATGAAGGTCATTCTCCATCAATTCACTTTGATCTAAAATGACAAAAATTTTGCATTTTAATAAAAATGGGCAAAAAAACTCATCGCTTTCTGGCTTTCTGTCGACTCCACACACTTTGTTTTTCTTACCAGTGTGTAGTCTTGATTTTCTCTACAGTACCGTGCAAAAGTGATATCCCATAATTCAAACTGATTTTTGACCATTCTATGATATCCCTTATACTAAAAACTAATTTCTTACAAACTTTTTGTCCTACAGCACAAGATGAATGTCTCAAACCCTTCTCAAGATTATCTGCCAATGTGAACAAAACAAACAAAACAGCTCTCCTTGTGAAGCTATCATGTCACATGGAGCAACGTCTATATACTAGAAAATAAAGTGCTTATCGTATAAAAATCATTCATTAACAATAAGAATCCACAATTATATTTATAACTCTCCAAATTTTTTGGGGTGAGTATCGGGATGGGGATGAATTTTTCAACTTTGAAAAACAGACACCACCCAAAAAAACAAAAAAAAAACCCCCAAGATGACCTAAATGAGTTCATTATTGTCTGTATGAAGAGTTACCTAACGAGTTACGAATTCATTCATGAAACCTTCATAGCTTGCCATTTTAGCAGATGTACTGAATAGAATTGTCAACATCTTATATCTATCCAAATGTTTTGGTTTCACTGTCAGTAATGGCTGCTGTCATTAAAACCACCAAACTGGTCGCGGTCAAATAATTTTACAGTGTGTGTGTGTGGGTGTGGGTGCATGTGGGTGCATGTGCCATGTGTTGGGACTACACAAGACATAAAAAAAAAGGATTTAAAAAATATATGTGTGAACATCTTGATGCAAAATGTGACATGTCCCAACATTTGCAGATTACAGACTGCAATTACACTGTGTTGAGTTTAGCATAGTTTATGAGGATTTATGGGTAGAACATTATCAATTATCCGTCTGTATAAAACAAAATTGTTGGTGATAAAATCCACCTCTGTGGAACTTCCCTCAGAGTCGACTAAATATTATCATTTTGCCTTTTTTAAATTAGTAGGGGGAGTTGAGTGACTTTGTTTACTGCACGCCAGTTTGAATCGCAGGAAGCGGACTAACACGCACTTGCATGAATCATACATACATTTTCATGGAGATGAAAGTTGCATTGCATGCTTGGGCAGAAACTCCTTCAGCTATGTGTTGTTTTGTGTGTGTGTGTGTGTTTTTTACGAGTCTTCTGTACTCAGAAATCAACTGTCTGGAGATCAGCTGCTGAAACACTGTAATGAGCCACGGGCTCTAATACTTGAGGATCAGTTGCACTGGATGAGGCAGCTTTATCCAGTTATTAGGGTAATGTAATGGAGTCTCCTAATCCAAACCCACCAAACTCTTCCGCTGCAGGGGGCACAATCGCGAGTTAACACGTTATTCCTTTAAAACTGACTTTGCCACTAATATGGTGCAGTGCACGCAAGCTTGCGGTCTGTTCATTGAAGTCCTTCACACTATCTCCCATAAAATGATTTTCTCCCTTTTCTTTCTCCCTCCAACAAATGCAGCAGCCGGCAAGCATATTCTACGCTGCTTTAAGCCAAATTAAACCCCGACTCTTTTATTTTAAATGAGAAAAGGGAAAAGAGTGCTGACAATCTTGATTAGGCCATAGCGAAGGAGGGAAAAGAAGAGGGGCAAAATTAAACGGGAATAAAAAATGTAGAGAGAACATTAAATTAATGCCGTCCAGCGCAATTGGTGCTAATTGGCAGATAATCCAAGAGCTCGGGGCCGCCTAATGCCAGCCTGAGCAACGGGACAAGCCAAACCTCTCGTTTGCTCCCACCGCAGAGTCCGACAAGCCAACTGGGTGAGGTCAGAGCATGGTGGAGGGGGAAGGATTAGCACGAGCATTGTTGGCTCTTTCCATTGGAAGTTGACCTTGATGAGAGTTTGGTTCAACCGCGACTCTCTCTTCGTCCCAATATTGCAGCGGCGTGCACTTTAATACGAACATAATGAGCAGTTTTAGAGGGCAAAGAGAAACACGGATCGAGGACACCCCTGATGCAACCTGACAGTCCAACACCTTTGAGTTACAATCCTCTTGGGAGAGACGGTTTGCATTATATGTGTGTGTGTGTGTGTGTGTGTGTGTGAATTGAATTGAATTGAATACAATTTTATTGTCAAATGTGCTGTACGTATGTGTAACATACAGCACAGATGAAATTTCTTCCCTCTCAACATAAAACAAGAGGAGTCGCTGCGGGTGTCCGCGCCACCATCAAAGAAAAGTTAACCAAAAAAAAAAAGACAAAATAATACCAGACAACACATGAGACACAGACAAACGTGCAATCTTACCCACTTTCCTGCATACACTTTGTTGTCTGAAGCAGTTATAGATGAAAGTGTGTGTGTGTGTGTGTGTGTGTGTGTGTGTGGGAATTTTCGTAGAGGTTAAGCATTTGGAAAATGGTTCGTGATAATCCTGATGCTGATCCATTCAGTGGGAGTCAATGTGGCTTCCAGTCAATACACAAAACTTTGGTCTGGTCGGCAAACAAGCTCTTGAAGGGAACCGTCTACACCTGGGCACCGAGCGTGTCTTTCAGTACTCTGAAGAGGCTTTCAAGCAAGTCTTGGCTACCATGTTAAAAGCACTACCTATTAAGGCACATCCGAAAGGGACGTATTTCCACAGTGTTTGAAGATTTTGCCATTTGCATAAAAAAAGGGGCCCCAGCAAAACTGTAACTTGTGAACTGATCAAAAGCCAGGGGCCGTTCTCCAGTTCAATGGCTTTCCCCCTTTGACACGAAAGAGGCTCTCTTGAGGCGCCTTTGCGGCGGTGGCCTTGGAGGTTAGGAAAATGTAGCCTCTCGGTCTGAGAATCCTTTTTGGAGGCTGGTCAACACTCAAGCCCACAGCAATAGAAAGGAGCTGGTTTGCTGCAGTGGATCCGCTCATCAACGGACCTCACTAACATTCCATAAGAGGGCTTTTATATTCCTTTGGACCGCCTTTCATGTTGAGTGGAGGAAGTTTGTGTGCGTGGGTGCGTGAGTGCATGAGTGTGTGTGTGTGTGTGTGTATACCCCTACGTGTGTGTTGCATGCAGTGCTGTAGCAAGGACATTTCGACAGAGAGGAACGAATAGAGAGGGTTTTCATTTTTCCTCCTAGGACATGACTTTAAAATCGTCTTGTATTCCACATAGTTTTCAAAAATTTAATTACACACAATTGTGTGGAAGTATACTATATGTCAGAGGCGGGACCTTAACGTATTCATAACAATTTTGTGCGTGTGTGGCTTTGATACATGCTCATTGCAGACGTACAGTGCATTTAATTTGACGAATATCTTTTCTCCGTGCAATAAACTCAAGCACAGAACACATCCTTGGCCCGGCACACTTGGAAAAGGTGGAACTGGGCATGGCATAATTGCGCATGCATTTGCACCCAACCTAGCTATGTATTGACACGTAATGACACAGCCACCACTTTGCAGAATAGAAATGACCACTAAAGACTCTAAATAATTGAGTCTAGTCAAACTGGAAAGTATGCTCGCTCACACATAAGCATGAGCATCTTTAAAATGTGTCTTTAGAAAAAAAAATAGAGTTTGGGATGTATGCAGTGTTGCTGTAATGTTGGGGTCATAATTGTAATCCTCTAGGCCATGCAGTTGAAATAATCAGAAATAAATGTATTTACCTTATCTGTCAACAATGAACTGGCTGAGATGACTTTGGATCGGGGGTCGCCGGTTTTGTCACAGGATAGTCACAAAGATACAGTCTGAAAGAATGCTTCTGTGGCCAGATATGTCCCATTTTTTAAGGACAAGCGTGCCCAAATCCAGACTTTGCGAGCCCCTAGCCAGCCTTAAATTGAGTTTTTTTTTTCAATTTAATGAAAAATAATGTCAATAGTACAGTGATTTGTTTGAAATAAGTCATAATAAAGTTAAAGATATTCATACTTTCCAAACATTATACAAAATAAATTAGCTACTAAATACAATGTAATAATGGCTCTCTTGTAGGTCGCTCTGGCTTCTGCTCTCTCTCTCATTCTCTGTCTCTCTCTCACACACACACACACACACACACACACACACACACACACACACACACACACACACACACACACACACACACACACACACACACTAAAATGTTTAGGCGCAATCCTTCCCAGCAAACATCTTCAAATTTGATGGCGTTAAGATGCGGTTGAGCTGAATTTGTTGAACTTTCTTCCTCTGAATTTGTTTTTCTGCGCAGATGAGCGGCTGTCAGGTGAAAGCCTTCACACCAGCTTGCTGTTCAGAGTCGTCTCCGATGGCTATGCGGAGCTCGGCTGTAATTGGTCCAACCCTTGCCATGACACCCTTCCCTCCCTCTCCTTCCTCCTCTATGTGACTCAGCTGGTTTCACTTAAAGAACATGGAGAGAGGGGGGGGTCACGGGGTCACACCATGACCTCATCAAATTAGCCCAAACGAGTGAGGTGTTTAGCACGAGTTAAAACAAGTAATCTGAATGGCATTAAATGCAAATGCGGTAACCATCTGCTCACTTCAAACATGGATGGATCCCATCTTGCAGAACACCCCCTACCTACGCAGACCCCTTGCATGCACACAGCGATACCGTTCACATGAGTCAGAGTTGGGTGGGGGGGCTGTTATGATGACAAAGAGTTTCTGTCATGCCGACCAGGTGTAAAACACTTCCATCAAGGTCTTTGATATCTGTCCGCAGATAATCTCCGACAACTGTAATTGCTTTGCCTTTGAGCGCGGCTATCCTAGCTTACAGTGTCACGTGCATCCATATCGCTTGCCATTTTGACCTTAAACTACTAACACACGGAAACAAAACAGAGGATGCTTGGAAAGGTCGAATAGTTCAGCGAGAAGAAAAGGAATCATGAGGGTAATACCTTCTGCTCAAGCGCATAAATGCTCCGCCATGTGCCCCTGTTAGTGGGAGCGAGGCCCTGGTCAGGTTGTGAAGATTATGGGCCAAGACTGATTTTGCACCCTCGGGCAGTGGGTGAGCGGGGAACATGTGGTAGCTCGTATGTGCTAATAAGCACCTGTGGAGAAGAGTTGGGAGGGTTGTGTTAGTGGGTGCTGAAAAGCCCCGGCGGGCTCTGCAACCATGCCACCTGCACAGACCTCCACTGTGCCTCTGACTCACTCAGTGCTGGGAAACCTGAAGAACACATCTCCAGCTAGTCATTTGAGGAATCTTTCTGGAATTTCCTGTTTGACTTTATTCATGTATTTGTGTTGCCAAATTTGCATATAATTCTCTCCCGATTGATTTAGATTGAACTCTTCTACATTCATTAAAAAAAAAAAAACCCTACAACACCACTGAATAACAATTTTGATTGCTTGTACACTCGTCTCATTTACACAACTCTCAGTGGCACAAAATAACACTTCCGAAATGTGTCGTGAGTAGCACATTCAGGCTTGTATAAAAGTTCACTTTGTTTGAGTCGGCGTGCGTGTGTGTGTGTGTGTGTGTGTGTGTGTGTGTGTGTGTGTGTAGTGAAGAAAGTTTTAGCCTTCATCTCATTCAAAACGGTGCACAGCTGCTGATGAGGAATGTGAGCGCAAAAAGAAGACATTGTGGGAGAGAGCGCGCCTGTCAATCAAAAGAATTCTCAATAAATTTGTTTAAGCTGTGAAAGCATTCTGATGGAAAGAAACAATGTTCCTCATGTGTTCTCCATGACCACCAATTCTCCTCAACAAAAATGTCCAATCAGACATGATATATATTTCAAAATCAAGGTGGGAACGGTAATTACGTTTATTTTTCTTTCGTAAAAAGAAAGCATGACAAAGTCATATGAAGAGATGTTTCTTTTTTTTCCGTGACCGATGATGGCAGTGAGGTTTGGGGTCCGAATAAATACAAATCCAGTCCTCACATGCTCAGCTGCAAGGTGATGCAGCTGAGGGGGCACAAGAGATAAATAATTGACTTCCACAAGCATGTGTTTGCAAAGCACATCAAATCATATTTCCAAAATATATATCTATTTGTATGTATGTATTTATAATTTATGCAGCAATGTAATCTTTACAAATTGGCTTTGAGTGATTTAGGTGTGTAACTATGACAACACAAGGAGTACTAATCGCTCTCTATGGATTTACGATAGATCATAATTCTCACATCTGCATTTCAAACATAAATACTTAGGACGCCTCTGAATTCTCATCATCACAAATGCCCTCTTTGTGATTTAAGAGGAAGATGCAAAGAACTGTGTAGGGGCGGTCATAAAAGTGTGCATGTGTGTGTGTTCGTGTGTGTGCGTGTGTGTGTGTGTGTGCACGCGCATGTGTTCGCGACACGAGTAACCGAACCAGCTACAAATAGCATTTCAGGCAATTTCAGGAACCCCACAGAGGCAAATGAAAAAAATATTTACATTCAGTATTAGCACTGTAGTTTTATCTCAGCTGACTCAATCTGATACTCCAAATACATTATTTCTCTCCTAAAAGTTAGTTGAAACAATATTAATACGATTTTCAATTTAAATTTTAATTTAAGTGTTACAACAGAGAGCCTGAAGTCATTTCTTTAACAATTATTGAATGTTTGATTTAAAAATAAACGGTTTTTTTTTCCTGTGTCAGCAAGCAAGTTATCGCGCGCATTATACGATTCTGTGCGTTTGTCACTCTGCTTTTAACTTTCTCAGAAACATTACAAATACACATGTCATTAATTAAACGAATTCACGTCATCTGCAAATTCAATTTGCAGTTTGGCCTTAATTGATAGCACGGGTTTGATTGTTCATTTTTCTTCCATTTGAATCAAGTTTACTTATCTGGCAGTTAATAAGGACCCATGTCGAGGACAAAAATGACGATGTGGCTGTTTTTAGGACAAGTGCAGACTACTTTCTGGGACCAAATTGTCGGATTAGTCCAGGGATGTCAAACTCATTTCACATTGTGGGCCACATAACGGCCTCGGTAGATGTCAAGTGGGCCGGGCCATTGAAATTATACCATACTCTGCTACAAATAATCAAAATATTATGTCTTTCCTTTGGTTTGGTCCAAAGAAGCACAAGAACATTAGGAAAATGTTGACATTTAATGAACATATCTTTTACAAAACATTTCATGGAGCGCCTTAGATTTCCTTAGACAAATGTGCAATTTACTTTTATCATTCGCGTATATGCATTGCAACTGATCCCACTGATTGTACAAAGGCACAAAACTTTAACAAGTAATTGGTATTGAAAAATGTAGTCATGCATTTTAAGATTAAACGAGATTTATAAAGAAAGGAACTTTTCAACCATTTATATGTGCATATAAAATCAAAATGTAATCCCTGCATACACTTTACAAACTAAGGAGAGTGCTATTAAATGTGTAAAGAGTATTCACATGTCTTTGATAGCATCTGCGGTGTTGGGTCTGTCTCAGTGACAGCCTGAGACTGTTGGTGTCTTCTTCGCTGATTAAAACAATGTTGTCTTTGACTCTGATCAAAACAATGTGTCCCCTAGCGGATACTCCATGAATCGCACCTTATAAAAAAATTCATTCCGTGTCTTTTATGCATTTTTTTCACTTTTAAATTATCCTGTGGGCCTGATCGAACCTCCTTGTCTATCAAAATAGGGCCCCGGGTTTACGTTCTAAATGATCCAAAACACTCACAATCTGCTGCCAAAATATGCCCTAATTTTACATTACACTTTCATAAACAAAGATGAGACTCATTGCTGTGAGTCCATGCCACTGACTGTTTTTTTCAGTCATATTTGAATAAAAAAATCAGACCCACACATCTCGAATCCCATGCCTACAACTCAAGAGGCGTGAGGCCTTGATATAGTGACTCAAAATGTTTGATCCTTTCTTCCCTAACCGTTAAATAGTTTCAAACGTGAGGGATCCTGATCAGTGCTTCAATTGAAGGAAGCATAGCAAGAGCATGAGATCAACTCCGGGATTATTGGGCCATTGTCCGAAAAGCAGCACCCTCCACTTGTTGCAGCGGGTATAATACCGTAAGGAACACTATTCGGCTTAAGTGGTTCCCCTTTCACATCTGCAACAAATGACAAAGGAGGAGATTGGGCAACTAACCTGCTGTTTAGATAAAGGTACTCTATCAGCTCTAATAATTGCTCACGGGCTCTTCTGTCGCTCCATTGTCTACGGACAAGTGCTGCTTAGCCCTTTTCTAATTGCTGACAGATTTGATTTTTCAGCAACAGCAAGCAGAATTGTTTGTGGCCTTTACATCAAGGAATGACTCCATCCCTCTCTCCCGACTGCCACCTCGTTTGTCCCCGAATCTTCCTCTTCCTTCCCAGTCTGAAAACCAAATTTCCCCGCTACCTCAAATATCTTTTCGTGTACTCTTAATTGAAGTCCTCGCACATTTTCACTGGTTTATTGTGAATGGACAGCTGTGTTATGTTGGTGTATATCAAATCATAACAAGCAGGGTAAATATTATGTTTATGCTTAATTGTGGTAAACTATGATTCTAATTAGGAATCAATCCATGCCACTTATGCAAGACTTGGTGTTTGACATACAAATGGAAATCCAGTCTCTTTCAAGTCAAGTTAATCGCACAATTAAATGAATGTTTTAAACAAAATGTAAACTTACCTTTGAAATCATTATTTTACCACCCTTTTTTATTGTCCTGGAACTTTTTGATGAGACATTTTCAAACGTGGCAAGCATTTCTGTTTGAGATGGATTAAGCTAAACCTTTATTCATTTGTCAAGTGTCAAAACAAAATAAAAAAAAAAACCAGGTGGAACATTGATTTCATGGTTGAGCTCAAGTTGACTGAAAATTTGGTTACATACGCGCAAGACTCCTCACTCAATTAAGTGTGCTAAACAATATTCATGTTTACATGCAACAAAGTCATAAATACAAGGAGTCGTTACTTGTCTTGCTTCACACTTTACCGCAGTGGGTTGCCTTCCAGGGGGATGCATTTATTAGGAGGGTAGCTAGAGGGCTCACTCCAAAAAGCGGCACGGCGGGGAGAGGCCTCGTCATCACCGTCACCGCATTAAAAAGCCAATTATGCCACGAACAAAAGTACACTTTATTTTCACTTAATGCAATTAGTCATTAACTGTGATTCTAAGTTTTACATTTAAACAGGCTCCCTTTCTCTGCCAATTATTCATAGTTTCATGTTCATAAAGCGTTCGCAGTTTCAAAGCAAACATATTTTCAGTGCTGGTGTCTGTGTTAATCACCCAACCCACACGTTTCATGGATTAGTCATTCGCATTGCGTGAAATATGAGACGGGTGCAGCTCTGCCAGCCATGTGTGTCCCCATTATCCAGAATATTTCTGTTGCAGACTTGACAACTTTGCAAGCGTAATGTGTGTGTGTGTGTGTGTGTGTGTGTGTGTGTGTGTGTGTGTGTGTGTGTGTGTGTGTGTGTGTGTGTGTGTGCTCGCGCATGCGTGTGTGTAACTATATAAATGGCTAAAAGTAAATAATAAATAAATGAATCTAATAGGCAACATTTTCACATTTTCAGTCACATCTCTCTCTCTCTCTCTCTCTCTCGTTTTATATATATATATATATATATATATATATATATATATATATATATATATATATATATATATATATATATATATATAAAACGACTAAGAGAGAAATGAAACAATGAATTCTAATCCCGTCAACAAGCAGCGGCAATAATTATGCATTTCCTAAATGATGAGCAAAATACAGAAATATTTAATCCGTTTTTCCATTGATGTATTTTAAACAGCTCTTTGGTACACCAGGGTGCACGATGAGCATCAAATTGGCATTTCATCCTGGAAAATAGAGCACATTTGTGACAAAAGTCACATTTGAAGATGCCACTTAAAAAGGTTTTTAAAATAAACATAAGCGAAAATATTGAAAACAAATTGATTGTAGAAATGTTGGAGTGGTAGTGTGAGGGATGCCACTAATTATGTGGGTGGTGTTTGGATAATGCCATGTTGGGTTATGGGACGTGTTCAATTTTACTGTAAAGACAGCCTATTATCATGAAATCAAATGGATGTTCAGAAATTGTGCGTGTGTTTGTTGTATGTAGAGATTCAAAATTCATTTACTTCATAAGGCTGGGTACTTGTAAGGACAATGACTTGATCCCATCAAAGTCTTCCTGATTTTGAAATGATTTATAATTGTGACAGGCGGCCCGGTGTTCGACGCGTGCAGTGCAGAGGTCGTGGGTTCGATCCCGGCTCCGGCCTTCCTGTGTGGAGTTTGTGTGTTCTCCCCGTGCCTGCGTGGGTTTTCTCCGGGTACTCCGGTTTCCTCCCACATTCCAAAAACATGCATGGCAGGCTGATGGAACACTCTAAATTGTCCCTAGGTGTGAGTGTGAGCATGGATGGTTGTTTGTCTGTGTGTGCCCTGCGATTGGCTGGCAACCAATTCAGGGTGTCCCCCCACCTACTACCCGAAGACGGCTGGGATAGGCTCCAGCACCTCCCGCGACCCTTGTGATGATAAAGGGTATCGGAAAATGGATGGATTATAATTGTGACTGGAAAGAAAAAAAAATTAAAATATATTTGCTTGAAAAAAAGTTTTTAATCAGGGTCATGTGAAACATCATAAATGAAGATGAATACGTTATCTCAACAGAAACATTGAAGTCTAAGCCATGACATTAACTCCATTGTTTCTCACAATTGAGGCTGCGTTTTTGGGGTCATAAACACATTCCCCTCTCAAAACTTTAACGTTGCTATTATTTTGGAAAAGATTGAGCTCTCATCAGTTAATGAATCTTTGCCCCAGAATTTTGGTTCAAAAATCAACTCAAATTTGAACCTGGTCTTCCCATTGTTGTAGCCGAGGAGTTGCTGGCATACTCTGTAGCCTCTGCAATGTTGTCTTCTGCAACCAGTAACTTGTGGTATCTTCTGGAAGTTGTTACCGATTTCATTAACATTTATTTCAGGGTAGGGTTTTCTTGACAGATTTAGGCTATATTTCTGTCATTAACAGTTATTGTTTTCTTTGGTCTCCCCATTAAACATCTGGAACTTATTGTACCAGTGGTTTCTTTCTTCTTCAAGTTGCATAGTCAATGGGCAATGTTTTTGCAATTGTTCTGATATCTTTTACATATTTTTCTCATCTTCACAATCCAATCAATTTCCCGACCGCAGACTGCTCTCTGATGTTCATGTTGGTCACACCTCCAACATGTCTAATGAAGCAAAACCGAAATATAGAACAGAGTGAACACAATCAACACTGTTTCAAGTTTTAATATTGAATATTAACAGGACACACCCGGGCAACAAAATGCACCTGTCAGTCACACGTTCCAATACTTAAAATCAAATGAAAATGGTCGAGTTCAAAGCAAAGATGCTATCTTCTAAGTTGTGTATCAGATCCAGATGTAAATACCGAGCCGATAGCTGAAATGTTGACATCGTGTCGCTGTGGCGTTTGAAACCCAAATGTCCTCAATCTGCAGGACAAATAAACCAATTTGCCCAGACGCTACAATACTTATTGAGGGGCTAGTAGCAGCTTCCAAGAAGGTCCAAAGATGGACAAAGTGCTTCTTTTAACCATGCTCCAGGGATCATCCTCCCAAGGTATGATTAAGCTCTCTTTTTTTCGCTTCCAACTCCGTACCTTGCGAACTTCTGATCTTCCCTCTTGTTTTTCCAGCTCAGCTGCATGTTGCAAGTTAGCCCTTCTCCACTTCCTGTTCCTTAGTTGGCCTTCCTGGGTCATATGAGGCCTTTATTATTATCGTATTTTTTTCTTCCATTGTATCTTTTCTGCCACGGTGTCACACCGTGACTCTTTTGTGAATACGAAGTAAGACATTTACATGAATAGAGAACTATTTGTAAGAAGACATCGTAAAAGGAGTTGTTTAATATCACGAGGAAGCGGCAACTGTATAACATAAAAGGTTAGGAGCTTCAAATTGCCAATCAAACATGGCAGCTCTGCTTAATGTCATCTGCCTAACCTTTTGCGGTTGATATAACGCAAGAATGAAACAGTGTTAGAGCATCTCTCCATCATTGGCCTTGACCTTTGTTGTCGCACTGACAAAATGAACACGAAAATGATCTCGTGGCACCAGTATGTCACCAAGCAAGCAGATATTCATTCATTCATCTTCCGAACCGCTTGATCCTCACTAGGGTCGCGGGGGGTGCCGGAGCCTATCCCAGCTGTCTCCGGGCAGTAGGCGGGGGACACCCCGAATCGGTTGCCAGCCAATTGCAGGGCACACAGAGACAAACAACCATCCACGCCCACACTCACACCTAGGGACAATTTGGAGTGTTCAATCAGCCTGCCATGCATGTCTTTGGAATGTGGGAGGAAACCGGAGCACCCGGAGAAAACCCACGCAAGCCCGGGGAGAACATGCAAACTCCACACAGGGAGGTCGGAGCTGGAATCGAACCCGGTACCTCTGCACTGTGAAGCCGACGCGCTAACCACTGGGCTACCGGGCTGCCGCAAGCAGATACTTTATATCAATTAATGTACATCCATGTCAACTGTCCATGAAACTATCGTAAACTTGATTGTCAAAATACAAAACCAACACAGAATTCTTTGTAGCACCAGCGCAAACTTTTTTATCACCGTCTTGTTGTATCAGTGTACAAAGTATTTGAAAACCTCTACATCTGACTAAAGATGAAATCACGTTTCGATGAATTTCAACACAAACAATCTATACATCTTGACAAACTGTACTGAAACTGCGTTTAACAAGCTGTTGCTCAAATCAAAACATCTGGCAGACATGTTAACTCATATGAAGTTATCGTATATGGAGAGGACAGCGTGTCTGTGACATGTGCTTTGCTGTGGTAAGAAGAGCAAGAAGGATGTTGAAAGACCAACAAAGTATCTGGCCGAACTGAGGAACCACTCTTGGGAACGACGACTATAGATACCTAAAGTTGATTCTGAGACACTTAAGGTGACTCATAGTAACACGTACACACACACACACACACACACACACACACACACACACACACACACACACACACACACACACACACACACACACACACACACACACACACACACACACACACACACACACACACCATAATTCTTTTCGAGCCCCTCAATAAAAGAGGAGATATTCCCTTGATTCATCTGAGCGAGGATACTTAGAAGATTACAGCAGGCATTATTTAATCGCACCTCAACCATTATCAAATCACACCACGTCACAAGGGGATGAATGACTTGGTGAAGACCTAACTGAGCAGCCAGCAGTTAGATAATCATTTTACAAAGTATTATAATATGCAATAAAAACAGTGTAGTGCCCAATCAAGGAAAAAAAAAAATCAGTTTCCAACCTATTACGTTTTCCATAAGTCACAAAGTTCCACACAGATCTCTGCTGAGTCCCATGATATTTTGATGACATAGTCTAGGCCGAAGCAGCATTAGAACGATCCTGATTTTTATTTCCACTTGAATGAAAGAGTACAATGTGCATGAATTTATTATTTTTGTTGCACCGCTTGAGTAATTCAAGCATACTTTACTAATTTGGGTGCAGAATGCGCTATGACATTTCAGCTTAAAAAACGGCTTGAAATGTGTACTTTTTGTCTTAATCACATCCCTATTCACTGATTGGTTGACAGTATGTCCAACCCAAGACATGGACACACTGGTGACTGAAATAATGGATCGCCCCCTTCGGACAAGTTTGTGTGATTTTCTGCTGGTCAAGTGTTGTTGAATTTGAACAAAGGTATTTTTGAACCGTTGCCAGCCTGAGACCTGTTTGAAACATAAACTTTTCCAAGTGCTGTGACGGAACGATGGTCAGTTTACGAACATTTTTAATATTATCCAAATTTCGTGGCGACAAGAAAGGTTCTTTGCAAACATCTTTGCCCCCTTTTGCAACCTTTGACGAACCCTGATCAAAAGTCAACATTCTCTACGTTCGCAAACATTTACAAGCATTCGACCCTCCGTGTGATGCCACTTTATGTGCCTCTTGCTTTTTGAATGTATTTGTTGATTCAAGTTAATTCAGCGTTTTTGTAACATAAAATGATGTTTAGCTAGATGGCTTGGTGGGTAACACAGCTGACTTTGGACACATGGACTGACATTCAGAGCGAAAAGTCATTTCTTCCATCAGTTCGACAAAAGATTTTGAATGCAATTGACTCAGAGTTAAATCCAGTTAACAGAGAATCATTTTTGTTAAATTATTGCCATTGCTTCATATTTGAAGTTGTACAGAATAAGCATTATGTTTATTCAATTACCGATATTCTGGAAAATCATTTTCCACTATCATTGGAACTACTGAGAATGCTGAGTTGAATGAATGTAAATTTTCCTCTTTTATCTTGTATTATTTTAGACCTTTTTCAAGGTAACCGTTTTATTAGCGTTTTCCAAGTAAACTCATCTGGTCCGGGTTTACAGTCCATGTACATGCTGGTGGACCGAACATTCCAATGGTGATAATAAGAAAGGCATTTGAATCATGATTTACGTTAATTGCTGAAGTTGTTAAATCATTCCAGTAAAACATTTCGCAGCGTGCTTAAAAAAATGTATACTAAAGATATGTTTTCCCATTTTATCTGAGGTTAACAGCTTTTAATTGTTCACAAACACGCTCTTGTCATGAGAGTGCCTCCCAAGCAGTTTTGATAAATGATATCACTGTTTATGGGCTGACCTCAGGCCATACACATGTGGGTAGATGGCAGGGTGGACACCTGTTTCCCTGCCTCGCTAAACATGACCTGTGAATGTGCTGCTCACCCCAAACTGTGCATGAAGTACGACTACTACAGAAGGAAGAAAATGTGCTTCTATCAATCATCGACTGCTTTTATTATATTACTCATTGAATTTGTCACGATACTTTGTTTGGTGTTCAGGCTAGAATTTTTTTACAGCGTGCGGAAATGTTCCAATGTGTAATTAATTGTAAGGCACCGGAATGTTCATTTGCCTTGTGACCTCTTTGGAAACAGGGAAACCGAATATATGAACAAAAAAACACTTGCAAACAGCAAGGACATTTTGATACCCACTAAATGCAAAAGTTCAACTACACTAAACTTAAACAATCTAAGAATAATTTGAAAAAAATCAGAAAATACTTACTAAACAAGAAAACTATCGAAACAAGAACGACTATAACCATGAAAGAAGCGTCTAGAAAATTTCTCTTGTGCCAACAGCAAGCAAGGTCAATAATCCGACAGTGACGAACGTCACCTTGGAGGTCCTTAGACCGGTGGTTCTTAACCTTCTTAGAGGTACCGAATCCAACCACTTAATCGCATCCTTCATTAGTGAAAAACAAAAATATGACTTTTTACAAATTTAAGATATTAAAAAAAGGCATTTATTAAGAACTGAAAAAAGTAAATCCAATTTCAAGAGATAAGTATACTTTTTTATTTTTATTTTAATTGTACGACGTACTATCGCGACAGTCACACGTTGACGACGAAGCAAACTCAATTTCCCGCAGCACTGATTGGACAAGCACTGCAATGTGATCATCTGCAGCCAGTGATGGCCAAGCGGGCTTGTCAGAACTAATTGACATCTTGAGTTGGGTGTGTCTTAACCTCCATGGCAGAGGCTCCGTCGAACCCCTGAGACCGAGTCACCGAACCCCTCGAGTTTGATCGAACCCAGGTTAGGAATCACTGCCTTAAACACTTGGCTAGGCTTGATTGGTTCTTTTTTTTTTTTAATTAAACGCAGTTATGGATAAATCTTATATGCATTGTGCATAAAGCATAAGAAAGAGAGACATTTCAGCATTTTTATCGGATTGGACGACAGTTCGAGTTGGACTTTACAACATGCTCTCTTTCAGGTTAAGGGGTGGAAATGAAGACTTTTAGGGAGTCAACAGGCTCCGACTTAGTGGCCTGTGTTAGCTCTACTCTTCACATTGGAGTCGCACATCTGCATCCATATATCAATGAATTTCCACAAAAACATTCCTGAAAGTAAAAGCTGGGGGTGATTTGTGTGCCTCTCTCCTTTTTTCATTGAAATTTACTCAGGGATCTAAACTGATCGCCGAACTTAAAGCTGAAGACCTTTTAAATCAGTCGGTCCTGCAGAACTTGTACATAACCTCACATTTGGAGCATAAATTTAGTAGCTTCCCCGAGCAGCTGGACTGTATGGTGGCTCGATATTACCTGAAAAAATGTAATACAAAATAATCCAAGAGTGTTATATAATGTGGTTTGAACCACAACCACATGCACAATAGAGGATGATAGCCCTCGATGGACATCTAATATGGTTGAGCATGTGGACCCAAACTTTGCAAGCTGGTTCAGTTATATGTTGGAGAGTTTACGACCTTGTGAGTGAGGTCAGACCATACCGATGCCTAATTTATAGACTGATGTTTTACTCTCCAATGCAGCAATCTATTCTCTGGCAAGGGCAGGTAATAAAAGGATACAGGTGATGTGGGAATGCAATGTCTTTCATGTTTGATCTCACCAAGGAGTGGGGTACTGATATTTTGTTCCTGTGGAGGGTAAAAAGTAAGTGTTTGAGTTATTATCAGCTTATCTTATGTCAAAGTGCAATTTTGGTCAGCGTTGTCTGCCGTTTTTCTGTAACAATTCCATTTCGCAAGATCCATGAAGGCGGCACACTTTACTGGCTACAATAAAATGATGTGAAGTTTGAGACGTGCTCGACATAGCCCCGGTGACTTTGCGAACGTTTGCAACCTGGAACAAACCCTGCCACAAAAACATCAACATCCGCTGCCCTCTCAAACACTTTCTCAGCACAGCGGGATGTGGCCTTTAATAAACTGTCATTTGATTTGGCTACGCTTCATTCAAACTAGAAGAATAAATCAATTAAAAAAACAATCTATAAGGACAGTCTTTTATAGATGGCCAAGCCAGCCTCAGCGTGGTTGTGTATACAATGGTAGTGGAAGCAGCACCAGGATAAAACCAACAGTCTGGTGTGTTTGGTTAAGATGCATTTGTCAAGTGGGCTGACAATCACATCTGTGCTCATTCAAGGGTACCTCTTATCTGTGCCTCCATGTTCCACTCAGGAGACATAAGCACTTACGATGTTTGTATGATTTCGCTCTCGAGTAAAGTACACACAGCGTGTCACACGTTCATGTGTGCACATGAACTCACGGTTGCAGAGATGACAAAATTACTCACACTCTTTTATTCTTTTTACTTTATCTTTTAAAAATAGATCTATTTTGGTAAAAGTAGGGATTCAACACCTTGTACCTAATTAAAAGTAAATGTGTACAGACTACTAAATGCACTCAAGTGCCAAGGTAAACATTTATTTCACTCTCAATAATATACAACACCCATTTTGATGACTTACTTAAGTACTTATATTTGAGTACTTCACTTCTAAGTACCAATGTTCGATAAAGCCATTCTTGTAATTTTGATTAAAATGTGTACTGTTGAAAATACAAAACACAAACTTTTGTTGAAAATGCGAAATGTTTCACTCAAATGTAACACTATTTAGAGCAAAAACTTGTCATTACTGACATGTTAATGTCTATTTGCATAGTTTTCCCACACATGTCAATTAAATGTATCCTGGCCTTGCATTTCTAAATTAAAACTTGGAGAACAACTGAAGTGATACATTATCTCATTATTTTTTTGACAAAATAAAAAAGGAGAGTAAATTCAATGCTGTACACCATTTTTTCCCAGTGTAACTTCCCTCTCTTTTCCTCAAAATATTTACATAATGTATATTACATTATCATATTTGTACCATTTTCAACTAGTTATTGTTTGAATTAGGTGCATTAGTTTGCCTCTTCTATTAGACTACATAATGAAATAAAAATCACAATGTTGAAAGTAGTTGTTTTTACAGACTTCAGGATTGGAGCTCCTTTAAAAGCTCAAACAAGTTTCATATCAACCGATGTTCTCGTAGCTTTCCTCATGGTGTGTAGTGAGCAAAACAAACAAACCAAAAATGTTATATTAGATAAGGATAAAAAAATAAAGTACTGAAAAAAGACATGACCCTTGTATGTGTTTTTTCAAATTAAACACCAGAACAGGATCCAGTGGTGTTGATAGGTGGCCTCAAGACACCATCCATTCACATGCCACAAACCATTGTGGCTTCATTTTCATCGGCTTCCTTGCTTTCGCATGCCAGATATAATTTTCGTGGGCGTGGGCTTGATAGCAATAGCTAACTGGTTTCTTGTACAGTACAGTACAGTACTGTACTATACTTCCTCAATTTCTGCCGGCGTGAGAGGGAAGTGACGTCAGACAAGGAAGTGGCCCTGGCATCCGCTCGACAGTTGTTAGCAAAGAGCAGCAACTGCAATTCCACCTAATATTATCTTGTAGTCATCTGTCGTGGATAAAAACAACAGCATTTATGTATTAATGAAGGCAGAATATGTTGGACTGAAAGATCGCTATGCATTCTTGCGAGGTAAGAATCAATAAAAGAACTCAATGGAGCTGTTAGCACGGCAGTTAGCCGCTTACAGCTAATGCTACGTCGCCTGTTTGATTCAAGCAATGGCAAAATCCGTTTGAGGATCGATTTATTGATAGTTAAAACATCAACTTCCTTTAATTGTGAGGATAAACATAATGGTGTACATTGTCACTTTATATATGTAGGGAAAGAACATGACACCGATTCATTTCATGTACTGTACACTTTGTATTATTATAAAACTTTTTTTTTTGCTTGGCTTAATTGGTTGAATAGTTTTGAAGAATCTCTGCAAATTCAAGCATTTAAACTGTATTTAACAGTACTATGACTGTCAATCTGCTGCATCACAGTTTACTGGGAGGACTAACCCAATGATGCAGCTCCGGATGTCGTCATACATGTTGTAAATGCGTTTCACTACATAATGGGGATGCAATAATTGTTGGCTTACGTGTATGATATGACACGCACACAGAATGTGTACCTGTAGGTATGGGTGTTTGTCTGTCTGTGTATGTAAATATACTATAATATAATTTAATATGTACCAGTACATAATACATAACTAGGTCTGTCAAAGACGATCCAGGACTTGTCACAAAAGATATGTGGAGTAAGTATATAATTAACCTATTCAGAAATTCAGTTATTTCATTTTTATTAAATAAAAATATTTGGAACCTTCATTTTTATATCTTGATTTCGGGTGCATTGATAATGTGATATGGATTTTGCGCAATATTGCCTTGCCCCAATTCTAATGATCAACTCTAAATCTACAAACACGTCTACCTTTTAATTCCTTTCACATCTTTATCTACAATAATCGAACAAACATCATATTGAGACAATAACATGAGATAAGGAATACATTTCGTTTTTGCTCTGAACATCCTTTGCTTTCTATCATAATAGCATAAGTCTTTTAACATCATAACATTTATTTTGAAACTTTAAAAGTGGGTCAGCATGAGCTTAATAAGAATTATTTTTTATAATATGCGTATACTCTTTTTTGCAAAACCACAATTGCACTTGTTTTGTGAATTGATCCCTCCACCACCCTCCCTCTCCGTCACCCACAAACATACAATAGGACGGTCCTAAGTAAGTGGGAAGGCAGGTTCCTCCAGCAATGTGATGGTGCTCCGGGCCAGGAAAAGTTCGATGCTTATGGCATTGTGTTATTGTGGTGTTGCAGTCCTACCACAATTTTGGCCCCCGTCACTCACTGAATGAAGCAGGATCTAGACATGCAGATTGACCCTTTGGCCCTAACTGAAGAAGAAAAGTTATAGCTTGTAGTTTGGATTTGAAGTATATATTTTGTGACACTTGTCCTGAAAACTTTTGATACCTTGTCTATTTACTGTTCTCTACATTTGTTTGTGTATGTATACACATATACAAAGTAAAACGTGTGTTATATTTCCATGTTAGCTAAAGTGATACCCTTGTTAAACATTTGTATTTCTTCTTTCTTTTCTGTGTTCATGTGGTGTTTTTTTCCTTCCTCCCCCTCCAGATGACTCAGCAGTGGCTTGGATATCTGAGATTGTGGCTTTATGAAATGAGGCTTACTCTCTTTACCAAGTTCGATATTACTTCAAGGCCGCAACAATAACATGAATAACACATCCTTGTTAAATGTCTTTTTTTACATTACCCACTTGTTTTCATAACACTGTAAGAGAACCGTTGAAAAAGCAGTCCAGACAATGTCACTGGCCGAACAGTCTCAAAAGTGGTTTCCAACTCATGTCCAAGCCACCGTTCTTCAAGCTGCTGGATTACAGTCCAAGGGGAAAAATGGCACCAATGATGCATACACTATCATCCAGCTGGGCAAGGAAAAGTACTCGACATCAGTGGCAGAGAAGACGCTCAACCCTGTCTGGAGAGAAGAAGCTTCCTTTGAACTACCTGGGTTACTTTTGGATGGCAACCCAGAAATCTATCAGCTATGCTTCATTGTCATGCATCGCTCTTTGGTTGGGCTGGACAAGTTCCTGGGTCAGAGGTCCATCAACCTTAACGAAGTGTTTGACAACAAGCAGCGGCAGAAAACTGAGTGAGTATTCGGAAGAGTAGTCTCTGATATGATGCTACTGTAAATCTGGATGTCACTATTTTCTTAGTGTAAGGTATGCATTTATGAATATCCTCCACCCTAATGTGCACTTGTACTATTATCTATACAACTAAAGTGAAAAGATATCTAAAGAACTTCTGAAACATGTTTACACATTAGGCCAGTCATATGGATCATCTTGACCGTCGGCACAAAATAGTTTTGTACAACAGGATTGTGCTTATGATGAACTGACATCCATATTTTCTTTATAATTCATTTTAAATGCTGCTTATAATAATTTGAATCAGTGTGTAGCTCACTGCACATCTTATCTCGGTGCTGCTTACATCTATAGTGTTCAGTCTGACACGTTATTGCTCCACATCAAGGGTATTTTTTTATTTTCTTGTTTCTATGATCACTGCACACATAGGAAGTGGACTATGTTTGCAGAAGTCGCAGTGACTGAATTAGGTTTTGACAGCAAGTGTTTTGTCCTGCCAATAAATTGGTGGTGCACTTGATTATGATGGACAGGAGATTAGTCAGTTCATGGGGAAGAATTATTCCATGCCTTTGAAGGCACAAGGGAAAAGCGGACATTCTCTTGTTTGCAGCCATGTTTGTAGAGCTCCGTCTGAATCACCAAATTATGATTTCTATTATTTTTCTGGCACAAATGGGACACAGTTGTATTGTGTGCAAGTAAAACTAGAGCATTACAAGTCACTGTTGTTAAATTCTTCCAATCATCCCGAGACACCGGCTTCAAGTGAAAGCTCGCCCCTATTTACAGCAGGCTTATTGTGCTTAGCAATGGCTCACCTTTGGATTTTTTTTTTTTTTTTAGCCTGATTGCTAACATGGATACCACTAATTGGCCAATTCATAACTAGTGGAGCTGGCTAAACATGTCGTGTTTGGCACCCATCTCTCCATCCATTTTCTCTACCACTTACAGTAGCCTCACTTGGGTCATGGGTGAGCTGGGGCCAATACCGGCTGACTTTGGCCAGGAGACAAGGTACACCTTGAACTGGTTGCCAGTCAATCACCGGGCACATTTTGAAAAAACAAGCATCCATGCTCACATTTACACCCAACATGCATGTTTTTTGTAATGTGGGGGGAAGCCTGGAAAAAAAAAAACAAGCAAGCACAGAGAGACCATGCAAACTTCATACAATAAGATTGGGACCGCCGGCCTTAGAACTGTGAGGCATATCTGCGAACCACCCGTCGACCGTGCCATCATCTGAAACACCTACACAGGCCTACCTCAAATTGTTTGAGATTTTTGAAGTCCGCCGTTTGCCTCGTCTTGTTCATTTTTGCTTTCTTACCTGATAAATTTGCATTGCCACTGACTGATGAAAGACGGACTAACGAACAGACAGGCCGTAGACTGTAAAAAATGGGTTGTTGATGGGGTTTTTTTCCCTCCAAAAGCCTTAAGTACAACTATGTAATAATTGCAGGGTACCGGTAACCTAAAAGATTGATTTGATCCTTACAACACACGTGCTGTTGCTTAACCCCGAATTAAGGAAACAGGAACAGATCGACTAAATTGGATCTGGTGTTAATTAGCTCACCAACATGGAAATACATTAGCACTTCCTTTCTGCCCTTCGGTTTAGAGAATCGCAATATGTTATAATCAGTGTGAAAGTGGGACATATCCCCCCCCTTTGTGCCTGAGCTGATTCACTTCAAGGCTGTGGACCTTTTCAGCTGAGTGTTGGTAATGGATATGGCCCTTGTTACTTGTTGGCCTATTCCCACCCTGCCGGCAAGTCTGACAATGACACCAGGACCCTAGACACTATGACCGCATTGCACCGTCTGCGCGCTGCATTTGCCGCGGCCCCTTTTGTGATGTTTTTGAACTGACATATTGGGGAGGAAAGACTGTCTCGATATCTGAGCAGGCAGCCCATAATTATCGCACACCTGTGTTTGTTGATTGTGAGGAGTTTCCCAGCGGTCCGGGGGCCAAGCAGGAGGATTGTGGTTCCAAGCGCAGGGAGGTTTATCTTGGCCTTGAGACACACTTGAGCTGCAGCGCCGGCCCCATAGCAGCGACATGCTGTGGCTGCTGATCTGACTGAGCATGACGTGCAGCCTGGGAAATGGACCCGTCATGATTCGGCTACCGGGCCATGAGCTTGATGGTTTAAAATAGCGCTCAACAGCTGCCATTCTTTCATACCAGTTCCACTATTGCTCGCAGACAGATTCTACCATCTTATTAAAGACTAAATACTGTATTTTAAAAAAAAAAAGTTAGAATTTTTTTGTGGCAATTTATTTGTTACATTTTCAATTTTTATTTTTCACCTAGTTTTTTGCATTTGACTTCAGGTGCTTTCATATTATTGATGTATGGGAAGAGGTCATGGATTTACTTGTTTTATAAATAGAGGTATACTGAATTGTCTTTTTCACAGTCCTCATAACACAGAGGATACGACTGGTTAGCATGCATGAAATGGCCGGTCACCCTGCGATTCAATGTCCCACTTGCTTGTCTTTGCAGTTCTGAACAAAGGGCAGATTTGTGCAAATGCCACTTTATTTTGAATGCACAAATCCCATTACTTCCAGTTGACAACGTAGTGAGGTTAAATGAATAGGAGCCCGAAAGAAAGCCTGAAATATGCCTATTCAAGAACATCCAATTTCTTCTATTCTGTTTTACAAAAAAATAATGTTTGTCTCAAATGACAAATGCGACCAAAATCAAAGGATTTGATCCTCTGAATTGCTGTCAACATTTTGGATTAGTATGATCAAATTAGCCTTGAATCATATTCTTAAGTTCTGCTTAAAGAGATAATCAACAGAGATACATCCTCTTCCTTTTATTGTTGTTGTTGTTTTAAAAAAAAAAACATATATATATTGTGTGTATGTGTATATGTATATAAAATGTCCCCATTGAATATGCTAAGCTTTCTCCTTTTTCATTTTAGCTGGTATACTTTGCAATCCAAGCCATCAAAGAAGAAGAAGGAGCGAGGACGCATCCAAGTCAGCATCCAGTTCATGCGGAATAATATGACAGCCAGTATGTTTGACCTCTCCATGAAGGAGAAGCCCCGCTCGCCTTTTTCTAAACTAAAGGTGAAAATGAAGGGTCGCAAACATGACAGTGACACCTCTTCAGCCATCGTACCTCGATCTGCAGCATGCGACTCGACTCTAATTATCACCCAAATGCCCCAGAATTGCGAACCGAACCCAAGGCTAAGAGATCGCTACTCTCTGGGGGCCAGAAACTTTCTGCAGCTCACTCCATGTCAGATCTCATTGGGACCCACTTCCGACCCAAACTGGACTCCATGAATTCCATCGAAGAAAGTGGTGCGTAACCTAAATCTTTGGTCATATATTTTAAGTTTGGCTGTCGAAGGGAGCTGTGACGTGAAATAAACATTTTGCATCTTGATTATCTACCTTACAATTTTTCAATGGCATCATTTATGACATGCGGTCATATGTATATGCCATTTGACGCGACTGAGCCACGAGAATCTATGCAAGCTGTACCATAATATTTGTTTTTAAATGAATAAAAAAATACACATGATTTCCCCAATCTTTTACCTCAAAGGGGTTTCGAGTCACAGAAGTCACTCTCAAATGCATGCACTTAATTTTATGGCCAATTCACGATACAGATAAAGCCAATACAATAATATTGGGAACAACCTGTACAAAAGAACAAATACAGACACTCCCCGAGTTACGAACATCCGAGTTACAAACAAACGGTACATACGAACATTTTCACGGGTCTGTCGAAAAAAAAAAAAAGAGTTAGATTTTGTATTGCGCGCCTTTTTCCGAGTGCCGAACGGGGCGGAGGAGGACGGCGGAGGCGACGTTCGAAGGCGGACGCGGGAGAGGCGTGGGGCGGGCGTGTGACGGTGGAACGGGCGGGGAGGCGTCCGGCGCGCCGGTCGACGACCGGTCGTCGACTCTCCCCCGCTGAAGCTGCTGCTAGTTTAGCGGGCAGCTAACCCTCGAGCCCTGAAGAACGTGACGAAAAGCTCTCTCCCCGTTATATGGATGTCAATATAAGCCTTAAACATACATTCCAGACAAAATATAGCACTGAAGCAACTTACGAACGAATTCACCTTATGAACAATCGTCCGGAACGTAACTCGTTCGTAACCTGGGGAGCGTCTGTACCATTAAACAAAGTAAAGTCCCATTGGCTCAGTCAATCAAGGGACACATGTACATTTGTTGGAACCCCTACATTAATGAGTCACAGAAATAACTTGAATCTCACAAAAGTAATAGATAAAGAAAATAAAATTAACCAAAACCAGACATTGTTTTTAATTTTGGTACAGCAAATTTATAAAAAAAAAAAAAAAACAACAACTCATGAAATAGGCCTGGACAAAAATGAATTCAGCAACTCTCAGCAGGTATTTTGCCCCACTTTTCATGAGCAAACTGCTCCATTTGTCTCAGGTTTGAAAGGTGCTTTCTGCAGGTGGTGTGTTTCATCTTCTTCCACAGCTGTTCAAATGGATTTATGTTAGGGCTCCTAGAAGGCCGCTTCAGAATAGTCCACTCTTTTGCTCTGAGATTTGTGTTTTGGCTCATTTTCCTATTGCAAGACCCAGAACCCTTTAAATAGGCTGACTTACTGGTTATAAGTTTGAAGAGACTTGTAATGTTCATTAGAGGACACACCTTGGTTGAATATATCCCTATGGTCAAATTATTTGCAGTATTTTCTAGGGCAACCATCATTTTGGCCTGTTTCACGAGTTTTTGTCAAAATAATTTAATTGAACCAGAATTTAAAACCATTGACTGATTTGTTTAGTTTTCATAATTTTTTTCATTATTACATTTGTTTGAGGAACTTTTTCTCGAAGCAATATGGGCTTTTCTTTCATTGAAAGCGGCGTAGCAACAATTTTGTCTATGTCTGTAATCTTAAAAGGCATATAAACATTGGTGAATCATGCAATGACTTTGCTTCTTGGGTCCAGGTACAGCTGCTCCTCACAGGCGTTCCCAGAGTGAGGTACCAGGTCTCCAAGACAACGAGGCACACAGTGACCCTTTTCCTGATATCAGTGACACCCTGCCACAGAAGTATGCCACACTCCCACACAACCGCAACCCATTCGAAGGGGAGCAAGGACAGCTGTGGGACAAGCCCAAGGAGAAAAAGGAGAAGATCAGCCTGCTAGAACGCATGACTGGAAAGAAGGACGGCCGCAAGACCAGCGGTGGCGGTCGTTCGGGCAGTTTGGGCAGTTCTGGAGACCTGCGCTCCCCTAACCCTTTTAGTGGTGACTCACAAGTACACACTAACCCTTTCAGCTCCAACTTCAAGGCAAGGTACATAAAGCTTGATAATGTTGTGATGTACTGGCACAACTATGCGTTACTATGTTTTTCATTGAATCCAAATCTTGCTTTCCCATGACCATGAGACGTAACCTAGGTTGACTGCGTCCAAGCTACAGGATGTTTACAGTATTCTCATTAGCATGAGAACGCTTCTTTCATGGACTCCCTTCGTTGTCTCAGTCTGTTTTCTTTTCCATCTAACCTGTTATGTCTTTCCCTGACTTCCATTGAGAGTTTAGGAACACTGAGACTACATTTTACTTTATCAGAATGGAAGGTGTCATTAGAGGCTCTTTAGAGAGCTTTGGCTTGATAACGGAGCCCTCTGAGCAATCATAATGAGATTTTTTTAAAGCGATAGACCACTCAATTAACCACTTATCTTTATAGGTCCATCATCTTAAATGCAGTCATTATCATCCACTAGCTCATTGGTCAGTCCTAATGTAGTGCAATAATACATTGAGGCGGTTTAATGTACATAATTAATAGAGATGTCCTGATCACACTGTTTTGGCTTCCGAGTCTTTGGTTTGAAGTATCTGCTGATACAGTATAGAGTCTCGGCAATACATGGAACAAAAGAATATGCATCCAATTGATCTCAAATTAATATAGAAATGTGCATCGACATGTATGTACATCAATGCATTTGTATGTGTATGTGTATATACAGTGGGGAGAACAAGTATTTGATACACTGCTGATTTTTGAAGTTTTCCCAATTACAAAGCAGGTAGAGGTCTGTAATTTGTATCAAAGGTACTCTTCAACTGTGAGGAACAGATTCTAAAACAAAAATTTGATCACTACGCCCACTCGAAAACCAAAACAAGCACAACATTGTGGAATATGAAATCAAACTGTTCGATTTGACTCGATAATTCAAGTTTTTTATTATGTGGTCACTTAATGAACCATTTCCGAAACTTATGAAAACCAATCTTTTTGAAACGATCACCGATTAGCTGAAAATCGTGCTATCAGTCCCGATATCCGATAACATGATCATATTGGGACGTTCCCTAAAAATGAAATGTGTTTCAAACATTAAAGCTGGAGTTTAATGTTTACACACAATCGTGGGTTTCTTTTCTCAAGTATTTAAACCTTATTTTTCCCTCGGTAAATCCAAAATCAGAGCCGCCTAACAGTTGTATGCATAATTTCCTGACCTGTGCTTCTGTTTGAATGCTTTACAGTGACAAAAAGCTACTTGGAAATCAAAACCTCACCTCAGGCCAGGGGAGCAGGGAGACCTACGCCTTGAAAAATGTGAGACACCGAGCACAACCTAGACCATGATTCCGCATGCAATTCTGTTGCATGTTATAATTTACTTGAACTGAAATGCAAGAATGGACTTGTAAGATTTTGACACTTTGTAATGGAGAACAAGTCTCAAGTCTCATTTGACGCAGCAGCTGGTGACATTGATCCCCATGGCCTCTAAAAATTCAGATGTGCTATTCAACTAATTAGCAGCTGCACATTCATATCTTCGTGCCTGCTCTGAATATGAAGTACTTTACCATGAAATATTCATGAGGTTAGTTACTTTCTTTGGGTTGTATTTGAACGCTGCAGTTGGGGAAAAGTCACGTAAATATGATATATGTAGGCTTGTTCATATTTACATGACACTTTCTGCGGAAGTATCTTCCTGAAGCTATGTTTTCAGAAACTTTGAAACGTGTGATCTACTGCTCAGCAAATGTGCTCTCTGTAGAAGAGCAATAGCTCAAGGGATGCCTAAATGAGAAAGGGGATGCTGATAATGGCTTTCGTCACCTTTCTGTGCGAGTGTTGAGGTCTGTCATTATCCACACATGTGCCCCTGCACATGCTACACCGGCTTGCAGAAATGCCAGCTCCCATTTCCTCCTCTTCAAGGCCCTAATTAACCACATGCAGGATGAGGGTGTGGGGGGACATAACACGTACATTTCAAAGGATGAAGCTTTTAAATTCTCAAAGCTGAGCTCATTAGAAAAGGTAATGACACAACTGGAGAATGGCAAAATGTACGCCTTATCTTCTCCTCAACTACTGATTGTCATTACTTTGCCGGTTCATGGTCAAATTTAGACCTTTACCACCACTGAAGCTCATTTCATTGCGAGGGAACAAGACTGTAGACGCAATACACCGTTGGCTGAACCCAACATCCATTCCCTTACAGCGGTCAGTTCGCAACTTCTTTCTCAAATAGCCCGAGGGTTGTGTCTTTTAATTAGATGCATTTTTAATCTTCAGTCGTCAAAATCGTTGAGAATTTTCATTTTGGCCTGTGTCCTCCTCCTAAATAGCCTTTGTGCTGAAGAAGCGATAAGACACCTGGCAAACAGTCCAATTCCGAGGTGTTATGCATTGTCTTTACTCTGCAGTGGTCTTATGACTGAGGCATGGGCGTGCAGGTTGATAACTCTGGTATTTTAAACAGATTCAAGCCTTTGCTGTTCTATCCATCCGGGAGGATGCCCAGCATTACAGTGATAAAGTACTCCCTCATTAAAAACGATTACAGCTCCTGTTCTCATACAAAAGCCGCCTAAACAGGCCCATGGTGATGCTGTGCCTTAATAAGAGTTCTCATATGGGTGAGGACGGGGTGGAAAGGAATGTATTTACATCCGCCTGAAAGTGTAAGGCGAATTATGTCACAGAAGGTGTCTTCCAAATCCAGAGGAGGGGTCTCCCGTGATCCTCTGCAGGCATCATAGCCATCTTGATGTTGTTCGCCTCACAAAGCGAGTTGCCTTGGTGAGCTTGGGGGAAAAAAGAACTAAACACAGAGCCAGTTTGGGTGAGAAGGGAGGTTGCTTTAGAATGGTGATGTTCTTCTCAGCCAGGAACAGTTGGGCCTCATTCACAAAATGGGGTTATGCACAAATTCGTACTTAAATCATGTCGATGAACATTTGATGTTAAAAAAATTCTCACCTCGTCTCATGCCCTGAATGAAGCAAACACTATCGGATCTCCTAGTAGGTGTGCTGGTTGATCATCTGGCCTACATTGAGAGTAAAAACCCTGAAATATAACATTTTCTGATACGAGTTCTGGAACTTTTCAAACATTGTGCACTCCACTTGCATTGGGGCCACTTGAGACAGTGACCCACCAACTTGCCTTTATTAGCAACACTAAGCCAACAATAACACACAGTGAATTTTGCTGAGTAGAATGTATTTTTAAAATTGTTGTCCGTTGTCTTTCCATGTCCAGGAAGTGATGCAGGGGAATATGGCAGCATATAGAAACGTGTCTTTTGAGGAAGTGGTCCAGGAACTCATCAAGCAGAAAGAAGTGGTGAAAAAGAAAGACGCCCACATCAGGGAGCTGGAGGACTACATCGATGACCTGCTGGTACGTGTCATGGAGGAAACGCCAAGCATACTGCGGACACCCTATGAACCTAAGAAAAAGGCAGGTAAACTCAATAAAAAATAAAAAGTACAGGCACCAACAATAAAACTCCAACAGAGACAAGCGGGGCAGAAGTTTGTGCATCTGTATCGTGCGGTAAATGAAGTGGAAGGAGAAGTTTCTGATTTTTCCATATGAGTTCCAATCGTACGCAAACAGTTCACTTTTCCTTTCAGTACAACTCTATATTTTCATTCATCAACTGTTAAAATTGACCAATACTGTGCATTTGGGACTTCAACAAAATGACATCAACTCATCAGTGCATTGAAATCAAATGCAGTGATTACACGCAGCTCAGTTTCAATGTCAGTGCTTGCACTTCTGTGGCAACAGAGCTCTGTTTGCACATTGAGCTTCAATCGTGTGCTGACAAGCTCTTGAAGTTAAAAAGAAGCCAAATTTATGTTTACGAGACGCTTCGGAAAAGCAAGCACATGCTGTTTATTAAAAAGTCATTGTGATTAAACCATTCGTAACACTTATGTTTACACTTACGCACCCTTCTTAAAGACTGCCACGTTCAGCCTGGCTGTTAATTCCCGAACTGTGTCTTCAGATCGGCTCTCATCTGTTGCTTACTATTGTTTCAAATGAACAAAGTCGACATTCTAAATTTGAGTCCCCTTGGTCGTGCTTGCTTTTGTTTTAATTGTGAAAGACTATAATTGAAGGGTATTGGTGAATAGTTTTTAGCTGGAAATGATATTTTTACTTGAAGTGCAATAATCCTAATTTAAGAATGTCGCTTTATGTTATGCTGGAATTGAATTCTGTCTCACCCTTCAACTGGCAAATGTTTTTGTTTGCGAATTATTTCCTGACCTTCTCGTTCAATACAAAGAACTGAGGCATCTATATTGATTGACGCTGACAAAGCTCTGTTACATTTGAATACTAATGTATTTGTAAGGTACTTTATGGCAGATTGCTCCTGTATCCGAATACCCTGCCAATAACATAAGCGTGTGTGTGTTTTACACTGGTACAAAAAAAAAAATATTGTATTATGGATTTATACAGCTATGTGTAATCCCAATTCATTTAAATATTCTTTTTGTATGTCTTGTACGACACTATATATATCACAGCACTTTTCGTTGTTTGTGTATCCTCTTAACAGTCCAAACACAATCAATACACACAATCATCATGTCTTCCCTACAAATATTTAGACAGAAAATGTCATTCAAATTTTCAGTTCACTGCAAGAAAGCTGTTGAATCACATTGCTGTTTCTAGTGGGAACAAACTGAAAAAAAAGGCCCATGCACACATCTATAGGTTTACGTTTATCATCAAAGCAGCTGCATTTCGCACAGTGTTAAAATGTGTTGTCTTGGCAGCGTGGCAGTCTCAGATCCAAAGTTACATTTGACCTTAATCACCTCCAATTGTTGATTATATCATTCCTGTTGTACTTGTTCCAACTTTGCTCTTTATGATGCCGAATTCACGGGTGAGATCGAGTGTTCATCGTAAAATTTTTGTGTCAAACAGGATTGTTTTCTGCTGCCGTGAAATGTGGTTTTGTACAGAAAGCCCAACTCTTCTATCAGTGAATTTATTTCAGTTGAAATACAACAATGCGTCATATGTAAAGATCAGCAATGTTATTGAGCCATAATTGCCTTTTCAATTACTTATTTTGTCATTTCTAATGGGTACGGGACACGGTATTATAACCATGAGCAAAAATATTGCGGTATTACGATATTATAATTAGAGCGCTAGGATGTCCTCTTCCAAAAAAAAAAAAGGCATTAATAATAATCGTTTTTGGGTTTTTTTCAAGAACAGTGGATGTTAATGACATAGCAAAATGACCACTGGATGCTGGAGTTCTGTCGCTCTGTCGTCTTCCTCAGTCCTTCCTCTCTCTACCTCTCCCTGTAACAGCTCAACCCTCCCCTCTCTGCTCAGCCAAAAAGGAGGAAACAAAAGAAGTGGCTGGCGTTTCGTCATTAACTTTGCCTCTGCAAGCAAGCAATCATAGCTACTTACAGGTCCCCTAAAAAATTTTTTTTAATTGAACCCTTGAGACTGTTTAAAACCATCGTAAACCGTCAAACTGGTAATCGGCCCATGCCCAGTTCCAAAGAAAAATATTTCATTGAGCTAGATGTATTTTCACTCAATTATTGGATGAACAGATAATCGGGGTGTTTGTGTTTATTTTTTTTTTTTAAATCACAATTGCGGTATAATGGTGGGAAGCCATGTGGTTTAGCTAATGGGCCATTTTAGCCTGGCTGCTGTGCTAAATATGTAGATAAAAATCAGTTTTCCGTTGCGGAAGACCCCCTTCTTACTGATTGCCTTCGAATACTGTATGTGCTCTAGTGTGACCTCTCGTTACACACTCGTTACTGCTTTAAGCGTGTATGCATAGTTTGCAAGCTGAAATGGACCTCACCCACGGGTTTTAATGTTTCTATTTATTCAATGGTTGTCACATACCTTGTTTGGTTGACTTTTTTTTTTTGTGCTTTAAAATATTTGAAAATGCATCCGATGTGGATTTACAAGTGCAGTGCAGTAAAAAAACAACAACAACAAATTGTAGAAAATTCCCCATGTGTTTTTCATTCAATGTAAACTTCACGGTGGCAAACTGATATGAAATTCGTTCTCAGGAATTCAAGTTATTTTGCACCTTGGACATTTTTATTGCTCAAGATGATCCTACAAACGAAATAAATCTGTAGATTCCTATCAGCGCGGTAGACAACAGCATGTTTCTTCCCACCAGGTGCCTGCAAAGTGAAGGCACGCAGCAGCTATCTGCTCTCTTCAAATGATGAAATATGAATACTAAGGATGAGATACATGAAACATTGAAGACATTTTGCCCCTGAAGGGGATTTTGTTCACATGAAAGAAAAGTGATTGTCTTGAAATGAATTAATTTTGGCTGTCATTCTTTTGCCTTTTAGCTTGATTGCTACATTTGCTTTATGCTGTCATATAATTTGGTTCTTTGGTAGATGTCAGACTGCAACGCGTAAATCTAAAATGAAGAGCATTTTCAAATCATTTTCTAGCTCAACACTGGAAGGGGGTGACTCTCATTATTATACTTCGTCTTAGCAGCCTCTTTGCATAATATTTTTCATCCAGTCAGTGCCGCTTTTTGAATATGCAAAACACTAAATATGCTTGGAGGTAATGTTTCCTCTAAAATGTGCAACTATTCTCTCCCAGGCAATCGGTATCAGACACGTGGCCATAACATGCCTGATTGGTGTGGAGGATTGTTGTGGGTGATTGCAGCCCACTCCGTCAAACATTACAAAAGTTTCGATGCACAACTCGTGGCGAGAATTCTTTTCTTGCGCACTTGTCCTGCTTCGTTGAACAGTTTTGACGCGGTTTCAAAAGGATCGTATGACCCTCTTTGATCATAGAACTCAGTTATACAATTAGATGAGTTAGGTTGACCAACATGCCACTGACATTCAGAGATTTGGCGTCTGAATGTGTCCCTGGTCTTCCAAAGAATTCATCCACATGCCATCTCGTAGAACTGACAAAGTATGAAGTCATTGTATGGTTTGTACATCATCTCAGTAGAACCATTTTTGGTCAGATTCTAGAACACAACCCTTCTACTTGAACAAGTGTGTAAAGTGTGCCTTCCTGAAAGGTTGGAGGTACGGTAAACTGACATATATTACATTAATATTTGCCTTCACTGGCCGGTTTGAGGTTTTTAAACCAGCATGTTTGGAAATAAGGTTGTATTGGGTGCAAGGGGATTGAAGGAACACAGTTGTGTTGAAGGTTTAGGCAAAAGTATTTCAGGAATGGTGACTGTATACCAAGTGCCAGGTGTAAAAGTACTTCAAAAGAATGCTTACTCGTACTTTACGGTGAAACAATTGCAACAATTGTTTTGAGCAACACTCTTAGTATTGCCGTGAATGAGTTGCAAGAGTACTCTGGATGTTTTGAAAGGCATAGCAAGATTGTATTGTCCTTTTCAATAAAGTTACTAAATGATGATGACTCACTGCTCGTGTGTGATTTGTGGAAGCAATACAAAACCAAACACGAAAAGCTTATTGCGCATTTCTATCTGCGGTAGTTTATGTCAATGATAGGGAATGCAAAACCGAGTACATTTCTGACATTAAAAACCCATTCCTTGAATGTTATGCCGAGGTATAACCACGTCGATGTAGCCATGCTGATTCGCTAACAAGAGTCATGTTTACATTTTCATCCAGAGTGACAACTCATCATCTGCCTTGGAAGACACCGAACACAAATATGTTTGTAATTGGGCTTTATTGAGGTGTCACCTGTTGTATTCATGAACTAATTGGGAAGCTCATTGTCGTCTTTACACGTACATCACCAGCTCAGGTGACATACATGGCAGCTTGTGCAGCGCTGGCACGTGTCACCTGAGTGCCTCCTGAATTCAAGTCCATTAGCTCCGTGTGCTTGATCTCATATTGCTGTAATTTGAGGAAATATCCCACAAATTCTGTGGATGCGGGAGAGCCCGAATGTGCCATAGAGAGCCACCCATCGGTCACCTGCACGCACGCCTTTTAAATATGGATGGGCATCATAGTGGAGGATCAGTGTCAACCTGCACACGTCTGCGGATGGGATGGCCTCGGGCTTGCGCAGAAATTTAGCAGATGGAGGAGGTGCTTCAAGAGAAAAGCAGACCTTTATGGGCAGCTGCCCGGAACTTGTTGGATGGATCGTGGGCCAGATGTCAAGTTTAACTCCTTTCAACTCCCCGGAGTGTGGACTCCACCCTGTCCCCCAACGCAGCACTCTTTTGTTGCATAGTTAGCTCATCTAAAAAGCTCAGCTGGTGCTTGAGATAATTCAGGTGTCAAATGTGCTGTCGATCCTAATGTTGGCTCTTGCATTGAGGCTATTGTCTCTTTGATAGCTGCCACGCGTCTGGTATCAGGTGAACAAAGACAGATGACTACTAGAGGAAAGACACAACGTGTCAACATCAAATACTGGCCCCAACTCATTTAGACCACAAAGAATACATCCATCTAGTAGCCATGACAATACAATAGCCGTCTCATAAACCCCCAAATAGAATCATGCTCGATTTTCATTAGACCTGTCAGAAAATCATTTCGTTATATACCGGTTTTTGGTTGTAGTTTATCAAAACATTGTATTAAATCTGGCCACTCAGTGAGGGCAATGTAACGAACTATGATGCTAATGATCAATACAGTGATGATCATGAAAAAAAAATCACGTACTTTTGTGTTAATATTTGTGTAATAAGGGTCAAGAATTTAAATTTCCACCTTTTTTTTTCCAATGATTTTGTTGTAGTTATTTTTCAGCACATTGAAAGTAAAAAAATAGCAATGCAGTTCTTGGAGGAAAAATATATGAATCTGTGCATCAGAATAAATTAGATGCAGGTGGAAAACTGAACTAAGCTAAATTTATCCCACTGGTTGACTTTAAATGGTGAAGCAACACGCAGTGGCTGGATATAAAAAGCATAAATATTTTACCGAGTTTATACTATTCTTTATGATTCTATCTTAAAGTTAACGGAATTCCCAAAATACCACATTTTCACTTAGGATGCAACCCTTTATTGTATATTGTAAATAGTTTGCCACGTTTTGAGTTTTTTTTTTTAATCTGTAAATGGTCTGTAAAGGTTATCAACCAATACCAGAGGTTCACCAACATGGTGCCTACAGGGAGTTTGGCCCACAAGGACCAAATGAGCAGCCCGTGGGCCTGTTCTAATAATAGCTGACCAAGGATGGGACATTGTGATTCCACAGGAATAGAATCACTTTTAGCAATTTATAAAAAATCACGTGTTGCATTTTGGTATTTATCTGTCTTATCTTGTTAAATAATGATCATTAATAAATCATTAATATGATCAGTGTCTTCACATGGATTTTATATAATCAAGAATAGCAAATCAATTTGAGCAGATTTTGGATGGACTAAGAAAAGAAATGCGGAGAACGGCTATCATACTAATGTTCATTCAAGTGCTTTGTATATATTCATTTCATAAAATACCATTTGGAACAATATATGGTTACTATTATTCATCATTTATTCAATATTTATTAGTAAGGCCCACCAACTCAACTCGCTCTGGTACGTTGCAAAAAAAAATCCTACATACTCTAGTGATTATGTAGGCAATGAGTGAATGATTTCAAACACATCTCTCTCTCTCTCTCTCTCTCTCTCTCTCTCTCTCTCTCTCTCTCTCTCTCTCTCTCTCTCTCTCTCTCTCTCTCTCTCTCTCTCTCTCTCTCTCTCTCTCTCTCTCTCTCTCTCTCTCTCTCTCTCTCTCTCTCTCTCTCTCTCTCTCTCTCTCTCTATCCATCCATCCATCCACTATCTGAGCCACTTCATCCTCAGAAGGGTCACCAGCGTGCTGGAGCCGATACCAGCTGTCTTTGTACCTAGAAACCATTTTGAGTCTGTCTTTTTAAATTCTGTAAGTATTTTGTTTTAAACTGACAATTTTGTCTGTATCAGTCTGAGCAAAACCAAAGTTTGAGGCTTTTACCTCATTATCAGTGTCTGAGTAGCATGTGCATATTCATTTTCTAACCTGAAAGCTTCCAAAGAACTGAAAAAAGACATCTCTATCATTTTGTAAAGTTCCAAATTGACGATACAGGGCTCAACATGAGGGGGAAGCAGTGAACAAGATGATTACAGGAACCTACTTTTATCTGTGTTAGCCGCTATAAAACTATATGTGGGGGGGAAAAAAAAAAAAACATTCAGCCAAGTTTGAACTTTGATTGGTTGTCATCAGCAGGCTAACGTCATCAAACAGGCTGCTCGCTGCTTACGTGAAGTGCCGTTGTCTTTGCAGTGGATAGATCCCATTAAAACTTTACCGCAGTAGCTTGCTAAAGCCATGCTAAAACTAGGGTAATACAATCAATCAATCAGTCATCTCCTGACTTCACAGCATAGAGGAGCCCTGCTGGAATGCAACTAAGCTGCAGATGTACCAGCCAAATTACTCCAGAGGGGGAATTACCAGGCCATAAATCCAGACGTCATGAAGCCGACTGTAGCCTATTTCACGGTCAGGAAAAAAAAAAAAAAAAAAATCAATGTAACTTGTTTTCCATAAAGTGCGTTTTGTTGCGAAGAGCAGATCTAAACATGTTTGCATATAAACATACATGGCGTTGAATCACACAGACCTCCACCATGTTGTGGCAAGCTTTTTGAATGAATGATCTCTGACGTAGGTGTCAAATCAAGACCTGAGGGGGGGCAGACCCAAACCGTCACATAATTTAATGAGGCCACTACCAGCAAACACATTGCGTCTACTTCCTGTTTATTTGAAAGATAGATTTGGTCCTTTTATTTTGGCAGAAAGGCTTGCTTTTTTCCTTCACTTCTCACCCATACCATGTCACAATCGCAGGGCACACAGAGACGAACAACCATCCACGCTCACACTCACACCTAGGGACAATTTAGAGTGTCCAATCAGCCTGCCATGCATGTTTTTGGAATGTGGGAGGAAACCGGAGCACCCGGAGAAAACCCACGCAAGCCCGGGGAGAACATGCAAACTCCACACAGGGAGGCCGGAGCTGGAATCGAACCCGGTACCTCTGCACTGTGAAGCCGACGTGCTAACCACTGGACTACCGGGCCGCCTTATATTATCATGACAGTTTAAAATGTTACTTAAAAAAATGTGCAGTTCAAAAAGCTTTTAGGATGGCTAAAGTGAGTCGTCCGGAAGAAATGACTGCTATTTAGCTTATTTTCTGTTAGCGCAAAATCCAAACAAATTGGGATTAAGTGTGTCATGAAGAGATTCCGTTTAGAGGCTCTGCTGTATTTCACCTGACCACAATATCCGTTTGCCTATTTTATTCAAACTATTTTTCTGGAAGTAGCAGTGAGTGTAGTCAACCCAGCCACTGGCATCAGACAGTTGGCACCAAGTGGGGCATCATTATTACTAATTAAGATGTATGAATATGTTGTCTGGCTCTTGACTTGCTATTTGGAATGGGGCATTTTTTCCATCCAGCTCAGAAAGTGCCAAGGTTGACAGGTTGAGGGCATGGGTGCAGGTTGTGCTGCTCCATTGTGTACCTACGGGCGCACTTTAGCGCAGCTGGCATACATGGAACCGACGCCTTTGGGTGCCAGCAGCTAAACAAGCCCAGGATTCAGTGGAGAGTTTTGTGTGTTTGGGCTGTGACCAAGCAAAGGCTGCCAATGTCTTTACGTGGCGGGTTTCGTGATGCTCCTTTACACAGCTGCATTTTCTGGTGCATCATGCATGAGGTCAATAGACAGTTTACAGTTACACTCACTGCCCCCCCAAAAAAAACCCCAACAGCGCCGTCTTCCAAAATAAGTTACTGTCAAGGCCTACTGCTGCTGACTTGAATTGGAATTGTCTTTATGCTGTTTTGTCAGGGATTTATTATCTATATATTGCTGTCTTGCTTCATTTGAACCACGAGTCGCACATGTTTGCAAATGTCAGTCGGAAATCTCCACTAAGATTTAAAAATGTGCATTGTCCATGCTTTCATTTGTGCTGAACCAAGGGTGCAAAAAGGAAGCAAGAGTTGGACATGAATGAGAATTGGAAGGATGGGAAAAAACAGAAATGTTGCACCTGAAGAACCCCAAATTGTTGGGGGAGGGGGGGGGGGGTTCCAAGAAAAATGTGCAAAATAATTGATCAAAATCCTAATTGGAGTTTGGAATCAGCCACGGTAACAACCATGACAGTTTAGTGCAGGGACCAATTCAGGATTTAGCTTTCACCTTTGTTCAATTATGTCTTAATTTTGAGTCGAGTGAATAATGCAACAATCTTGCAAATTCAAGCATACACTTCCATACACAGGAGTGTATGGAAGTCTGCGTTTGTACTTTGTATATTCTAGTTCACATCGAATGATTTATTGTTGCATTACTTTCATGCAACATTTGGTGTTTCTAACCAGAACTGAAGAAAAGACAGTAACAATAAAGAATAAAATTTATGTGTTTTGGGGTTTTTTTTTGCTTTTGAAGACTTAAATAAATCAAATGGCATCATAAAACGTGTAAACAAAAAAAAATCTGTGCTTAAAAATGCAGTGAGAGGTCAGGCAAAATCTTTTTTATTTTATTTTATTTTTTTTTAAATATCATCACTGATACTTTAACTACATTGAAAGAAAAGTGTTTGTTGAATTTACTCAATTTGATTTCATCAAGTGGTTGCACAAAATAAAATCATCTGGATCCAGATCCATTTTTTGGTCGATTATACAAATACTGTACTTAAAAAACATGTCTCTGGATCCAGATGATTTTATTTTGCACAGCCACTTGACAAAATCCAATTGAGTAAATTCAACACAATTTTTCAGTACACAATATCCTTGTGTGTAACCTTTTGTTTGTTGCTCTGCACTAACTCACATTCTTGTATAGCGATATGTTAAATACTATTAACTGTCTAAAAATGGCTGAACTGTGCAAGCTTTGCACTACCGTTTCGGGGGTTGACTTATTTTGGATGATTAGTGTGTGCTGCTTCCTCGCTGCTCACCTTTGCAGCACCTGCCAGTGTGGGTCTCATGATGCATTCATCATTCTTATTGGTGCGTGTCCCGTGACCTCACGTAATGCCTCGCGTCCCATCTTCAGTCCGAGCAGAGGTCGAATCAGTCAGGCTAAGTGAAAACACTTGTGGAATTGCGCAAACTGTACTTTCTTTGCCCTTTTTTCCAAGAATCTATTGCACCGCTTAAACTTCCCTTATGTTAATATGGGTCAGACTTTTTTGTGGTTGTTGTTTTAATTGTTCCACTTGTGGTATAATTTAATTTGAAAACGGTGTATCTTCTCGTAATAATAATAATAATGTCCTATACAATTTGGAACAGAAACAAACATTTGACTACTACTACTGATAAAAAATAGTACTATATAAAATAATATTAGTATATTATAGAACTACCGGTACTTGTCTTTGTTAGCCAAAGTTTTACATTGACATATTTTCTCGACCATACGGCGCACCATATTAAAGGTGTAGTGTTGGAGTGCTATTTCTGTGTTTAACACACAAGACGCATTAGACGTATTATTGGACGCAGGCATGGGAAAATGTATGATAGCTAAAAGAAAAACGGCAGCAAGCATGCACGCTAGTGTATGTTCTTAACTCATTCAGTACCAGCCAATTCTGGACCAAGTCTGAAAAGACGTTTAAAAACGTCTTTGGGAGTGAATGAGTTAAAAAGGCAGCGGGAGCCAAACTGAGTTCAGTTGTACTTTTGAAATATATAACAATGTATTCAGGGTTTTTTTATTTTTAGGATCAATCCTCATTCTCAAATCCATCAAAGTCCTCATCTTTATCCGAAATGAACAGCTCGCAGCTTCACTTTGGCAGTTTCACCATGGCAACCAAGCACAGCAGTAAAAGACTTGCCCCGTTGTGCGTGTCGCTACTGTGCTGGTCCCCTTCTTGTCCACAGCGTGGCTCATCGGGATGTCAAAAGTGAGCAACGCCTCATCCATGTTGGTGACGTGGTTAGGCTGGTTTGTTCGGCAATCTTTTTAGTATCTTTCAATATGCCAATATACTTGGGATTGATTGAGAGAACAGTCGTTGATGGGATCCAAGTGGAAAGGATTAAAATCGTCTTTATTTAATGTAACACAAGGCATGATGCTTTTTACTGCAGTAGGAGCGGAAGATGGCCATCTTTTTCTTGTAATCCGCCGGATGTTGCTGCGCCACGGTCGTCCTCGCCCAGATGGATGGATGGCGCTGTTTCATAAAACAAAAGCACCTCCGCGTGACTGAACCGTTTAAACCGGGCCTTTGTTAGCATGTCTCTTCGCATGTGCCTTTTTCAGGATGTTGTTTTGCACAATGCACGTATCATATACACTTAGCGTACATTTAGCGTCCTCTTCCCACTTGAATGTCCGCATGCTGTCCTCAGTTACGTCTACCTTTCCTCTTTATAAAGCAGCGCGTCGGCACAACATCAGTCAGTCAAGCGGACCCCTCATCCAAGTCACACGACCGCATTCACAGATTTTGGAACTCGGTGCATACACAAAGCGACAAACTTAATTGTGCGTTCTGTCCATTTTGCAGAAAATGGAAGACTTTTTAAGTGCGCCTTTCTGGTTGTGAAAACACAGTGTAAAAATGAGTCCTTCTATCCATCTTGGCTTTGCGCTAGCTGCATTTATTGTTCAAATGTATATTCGCCGCAAATAATTGTTCTGTACTTCTCCAAACAGCGTGTGAGTGACGTGGTGCTCTTGGCCGATCATCATCAGGAATTTGCATGCTCCTTTTCCCGGCCTCCAATATTATTGACGGCATCCACTGTTTTGAAAGTATCACATTGCTGCGCGAAGACCTATCATGCCTTGACTCGGTGAGCTAGCCTCCTTTGTCGAAGCCTCGAATGCTTAGAATTTGCAAGTGAGATGAGTTGTCAAGCTCCGGAGACGAGTGCAGGTGGTGCAATTTGTCTCTCTGTTTTGAGAAAGCGAAAGAATTGAATATGGGTCTTGGCAAAGCTCAACGTGTCTGTTGAGTTCAGCGAGTGCTGCAATTAATTATGTCGCCCGAGTTTTGACACACATAATATTATGCTGTCACTCTCACTGGCTTGATGTCTTCATCCCTCGTCGGTAATTTGCGGATGTCTGTTCGTTGTCTTCTCGAGGGTAGGAAAGACCAATAGTCTGTGATTACATTTATGAAAAATATCAATGGATGAATAAAGAGCCACTGAAAAACTTTAAATATTAAAACTTCCCCAAATAGGTGCGTAAAGCATGGATGAGCCTTAAAAATAATTTCATGACGTCCCAGAAAATAATTCATTCTTTGTAGCCCTCTAAGTAGTGTTTTTTACTTCATGAAGAAAATGTTACTCGCCAGCAAAACTGCAATATTTTGTCTTTGCCTTCTTTATCCCTCCCGCGTCGTTCTCACATTCTCTTCTTCCATTTGCTCTTCTCTCCTGTTATAAACGGCGCAGACGCACTCACACAAAAATGTGAGTGCTAAAACTTTACAACTGAAAGAAAATGTTCACCATCGTGGTCCTGTACGAAAAGCAGCGCATGAGGCCGGCGCCCATGAGTGGCGTGGAGATCCTTTCTTTGGTAGCTTTCTTCACGCCTTTTGACTTTGGAAACTGAAAATTGTCTCATGGACA
Organism: Hippocampus mohnikei; assembly: GCA_026261675.1. Taxonomy (NCBI): domain Eukaryota; kingdom Metazoa; phylum Chordata; class Actinopteri; order Syngnathiformes; family Syngnathidae; genus Hippocampus; species Hippocampus mohnikei. The sequence goes on from JAKGUB010000329.1 coordinate 16,278,994, forward strand.
AGAGTGAGGCAACCTGCACTTCTGAGCCGAGTCTCGGTCTTCTTGCTAAAATTATACAATGACCTATTTTACACAGTCATTTCTTGCACAAGCATGTACCATCCTGGGTTTTTTCTTTTTCATGCTGACATTTTTTTCTGAAAAGCCGTCATTCACCAGACTAGCTTAGCCAGATCAGCGTTCCGAGGAAGCAGCAGTCACACACGAGCCGCTCGACTCAGCGGCGGGGGGGCGTTTGAAACATGCAGTCCTCTCTCCTCAAGCGGTGAAGCAAAACCAAGTGGAGTGCGCCCGGTGGGCCACAAGAGCACCATTGTTCTTCGTATTAATCAAACCGAAGAACGGCAGGTAGCATTTCGCGAGCTCACCCGCGCGCACACACACCCCTGCCAGCCTTCATGAATGGAGTGCTTTTTTAGCTGGCAGCTATTGGCCATCGGAGCGCCGAGAGGATGTGTGTCTGTTTAATTAGTGTGATGAGCTCAGCAGAGTTTACGTGCAGTGTCAGACACCAGGTATTAACCCCTTGAGTTTGACCCCGCAAGGGGGGCGGCCAACCTCAATCTTGACATCTCCTCCTTTTCCTCCATTCTCACTTTCGTCCTCTTCATTAGAAAAAGACAGATTTGAGAAGAAAAATACATTGGCTGAGTTAGGCGCTGGCCTCAGTCTATGTTTTATATTAGCCTCTGCTCCCAAAGAAAATAACACAGGTCAACAAATTTGTACAACGCATTTTTTCATCAAAGCTGCACGGAAATTAATCTGGACAGCAACTTTTTTTGTGCTGACTCAGAATCTGCCCTGGTTTTTTTCTCTAGCGCATCACATTTTCATAATAATAGCATTCATTTAATTCTGTACGTACAGGTAATATGGAAATATATTTTGGAAAACGTATGATTAAGGGTTGGGTTCAGCAACAGCCGGAATTTTTTCTGTAACATCACAACAATAAAGTACAACACATCGTAAAAACCGTATTGTGCACTGCTCAAATTTATGAACCAAAAAAAAAACATCGAAAAAAAACCTGACGTGCAAGAAAAAAAGTGAAGGCATATTTGAAATGTGCACCAAAAATACATTCAGCGACACATAAAGTCATCCCTGATTAAAATTTGCTGTTTAACATTGTAATCGCTTTATTATATGATGAGGTGCTGTGTTACATTGGAATCTCAAAGGCAAAAACAACCTGATCCGAACACTGCATTAAGCTCGGGTTATTTGGAATTTTGAAATGATTCCAAATTCCCAATTCTAATTTAAAATAATAAAATGAAAAAAATATATATGAAATCGGTCATATATAAAGTGTTAAAACGTATTGGTGTTAAACCTCCACAGTGAAATGTGAATGTTTTCCCAGATGGACGTTACAAATTTAATTTGGTAACATTATTTGGTTGTGTAAACAGTACAGTAACCACTGTAAATTGTAAAAACAACAACTTTTCTCACAAGTCCAAGGTGATTCTGGAGTCCTGCACATTCCTTCTCCTTCTCTTTTTATGATCTGTTTTTCACACAAATTTGGTCAGGAGTGTTCATGATTAATGATTCTACTCACTGTATGACTACATGCCTACACACGGGCACCTATTTGTTTCGTAGTGTCCTAAGTGGATGAAAATTGATCTCAATGATCCAAAAGTTATTGAAAGAGCCTTTAAGATCGTGAAGCTTCGCATTTGAAATGGTTGGTTAGCGCTGTGGCTTTGTTCGGTTTGTACCATAAACAGTCATTTAAGTGGCTCATAGATCATTCACTGGCAGACGACTTTAGACGAGTGTTAACATCACCCACAGGCGCTCTCTTTTGATGCATTTAACCACAGCAGTGTTTTCCTGAATAACTTCAGCTGGCTCTTGAAAACCACGAACAGATTGGGAAGTATCCTTACCGTGTACTTTCCGGCACATTCTCGTCCGCTCGGGCAAAGCTTTGCAAATGGATCTTTATTGTTTTTTGCACTGTAGCACATGAGAGGAATGATTTCAGGTTTGAGTGGCTTTTTTACTGACTCGGGGTTGCGTTATTTGTGCATTTCTGAAGCAATTTTCATTTTCAGAATATGATCCGCAACACGTGACATGGTCAATGCTGTGACACGCACATTTTCAAGTTGGAGGACACGTAGAGGACATTTTCACTGATGAGTTATGGTAATGATTTAGGAAACTCGTTTGGATTAACTCCGTGAATGGTTAATTTGTCAAACCATCTGGCAGTCATTTCAATACTTATGTGGCCGAACCAGTGCGGGATTTTTTCAAGAGTACATCATCAGGATATTCCCTGGGGAGTTTTCCTCGGTAAATGCGGGGACGGTTTTTCAACTGCAAATCATTTTGTCCAATTTTTATACGACAACAGTGTTCTGCAGCATGTAAAGGGGAGCATTTCAAAGTTTTTGAAATAAGAGTTAGTTTCCAAAAAAATGCAGTCGTTTGTGAAAACAGAGCAGATGCAGATGTAGTATTCAGCGTGGCTCCACGAGTATGCCACATCCATAACAGCATTGCCCCCGGGACACCGTTGTTGCATTTGTATAGATAATGCTTAAGTATTCATTTACTACACACCTAAAACAGCATTGCATTACTTACATTCTGTATTTTAATTACGTTAAACTAAATGAATGAATTTGAAAAGTAATCCAATTTATATATATATATATATATATCTGACTTTTTTAAGGTCCTCTTCCACGTACTTATTAACAAACTCTTGAAATAAATTGACCTCCATCACAATAAACAGTATCGACATATTTGTGTTAATCTATGCCAGTTTGAGTTATTAACTTACAAGAACACTGACTTTTTTAAAAAGTCTTTTAAACGCTCGCTCCAGCAACTTCGCCAAATCCTACCAAACAAGTTTGGCATCTTCATAAATCGGTAAGTCATAAATCAGACCGAGGCAGTAATGCAAACCAGCCTGCGACTTTATCACTTCAACTTTATCACTTCAACTTTTTTATATGACATGTGTAAAAATACCCCTTTGAGAAATTATATTTCAAAAAAGGCATCTCCTCATCATGACTCATCGTTTATATTTTAGCATAAATGCCAAGAAAGTAAGTGGAGTGATTCGGGGCCAGCTGGGATATGCAAATATGGATGCCACAAAGCAAGCAAGTAAGTAACAAAGAAGTGGAGTCACAGCATGTCAGCTTCCTACCAGGCAGTGTTTGCTGCACACCCCGGAAAACACTTTATTAATTGGATTTAGATATTTGCAAAATGATCTATTTAATGGGATTACCGCTGGCATAATGATCTTATTTATAAGGGAAGCAATCCAAGCTTTGGGGCGGGCTGATAATACATTTCCAGCTCTTTGGCAGTTAATGTTGTGTTACAAGGGGAGATAAAGTTGAAGTCCCATTGTAAGTGAGTAGGTCGGTTAGCCCAGTGAAATGGAGCCGGTGCGGTGGCAGGTCAGACGGGCTTGAGTGGCTGCAGTCGCATTCCACAGGCCTGTCTGGACTGCAGGTTCAAACCTGCTGAACTCCCTCCAAGTTCAAGAAAGACATAAAGAGGGACCGGGAGAGATAGAAGCCCCCACCGAACCACTTCGGCTGCATAATGGCCCTTTCTTACATCTTTATCCCCTTCAATATCGCAATGAAGCTTTTGCAGGCCCCGTTTCCACTTTAATGCCGGGATGTAATGTCTTACCTTCTCCTCTTAGCATTGCTAACGGTATCATGTAAACATGATACCGTAAGAAGCACTAAAAACGCGCGTGAGTCATGTGTTCATCAAAGCACTTCGAAAATAATACTTTGCTAAGTGCATCCTTCTCATTTGCCAAGATGCCTTCCTTCATAAGGTTTATTTCAGCTCCGACTTGTATCTTCATGTTGTGTAGTGCCGGTAATGGAAAAAGTATGTAAATGCACCGCTTTTCTGCACAGCGCGCATACTTTAAAACATTACCATTTCAATATGAGGTTTGATTTATGTGTTTAAAAAATAGGTTATAATCTTCCACTTTAAAAGGATGTATTCTCAAATGGGATTATGCTAATAGACTGCAATTTGCATAAAACGGGGGGAAATATTAAACCAGATTAAAAAATGTTGAATATTTAAGGGTTTTATCCATGCTGTTAGTCAACAAATATATTCATTCTCCCCGAGAATATTAGAGCCTAAATGTGACACAAATACAGACTGTTGTGCGGTGGCGATGATATTCTTAAAATAAGTGTATCTCGCGACGTTACGGAAATGTTTATCAAGCCATGTCACATGGAGTAGAGGAGAATTTCCTTTGGCCACGGGTGCTGCTCAGTCCCATGTGGTTCGAGGGTCCTGTGAGCATTAGTGTCAAGCAGTGGCGTGTGGTGCATTTCAGACGGGCGCCATCAGTGGATTCTTTGGCGCATTTAAGGCGTGCATGTGTGTGTGCGCGTGTATGCGTGTACAGTGTTCTAATTAAATAGTAACCCCACGCCCCAAGAAAGATGACGGCCCACCGGGCATTTAATCGCCATGCTCGACGGCCAGTTCAGCCCAGGCCACCAGACACAAATTGCATGCGAAACATCTTCCTGCTGATGCTTTGATGCATGCATGTAAGCAAGGGCTTGTGTATTGGACATTTGTGGAAAAAAATAAAACATGAATTGATTCACTTTTATGTTCAAATATTTGCAACAAATACTCAACATCAAGAGCTTTTAGCAAATATGCGATGTGACTGAAAGCGTGATAGTGGGGAAGCTAAAATTTGATTGGTTTAAAAAAACAGCTATTATTACAGAGTATGTGTGTCATGAGCCAGCACTGGTTATTCTGAAGGCAAATTACATGGTCGCGCCTGACACCATTTTCTCACTACAGACAAAGCTTTATGACTTGGCAGCAAGTTTCGATGAACAACTGTCCACTCTTTTATTGACTGGTTTACTTGAGTAGCTTAGATATTATGTGTGTGTTTGCGTGCTTTAGGTTTTCTCTTCTTTAGTCATTATTCTAGAAAAAAAAAAAAAGTGCTCGTATGTTTTGTGTCCAAAGTGTCATCTTAACGTGAATCTTCCCCATAATAGTTGAGCTTGAAATAGCCAGCTATAAATTTGTGTGCAAACTTGACATCCCTCCTCCCGCTCATTATCCTTTTGTGAGGGTTTAATCAGTTGCAGATGTCTGTCTTTTCTTCTTTATCAAGCAGTTATAACTCTCTAAATAATTGTTCAAGAGGTTACACTTGATGCTTTTGCGAGCGCCTCGCCTCTTTGACCTGTACTCCATTTCTGTATTTAAAGAAACAACATTTGACATATTTGCTGTATTATGTGTTTTGCGGCTTTCCAATATTGTTGATGTTGATTTATGAAGTGCCAGCGACTGTGGTCACTGCCCTATTAGAGATTTATGAAATGGCCATGAGGCACTATTATTCAAACTTAATAAGGCTTTGCTCGTGGAACAATAGCCCATAAGTCTGATCAAATGAATCTCTTGTTTCCAGATTAAAAAGTTAAGTCTTTAAAGATGATTCCAGGTCATCCGCAGTGCTTCTGTTGTTGCGTTTTCCACCGATTCATCAGGAAGCCAATTTGGGCTTCGACTCATTTAATGACGTTCTCTTCATACTCACACTGACTCGGTATATCCCGATGATGATTCTCCTTGACTTCAAAACCCCAAGGCCTCCTTATTTTTAATGATACAGCCTGCAGACTGAATGACTTGTGTAAGTGCTTTGTTCAAACATACTCTTGGCAGTAGGTTTATTGAACAGAAATAAGAACATCCACACAATGGCTCAGATTCCTCACATGAAGTCACACTAGCGCAGTCAAAGTGAAGGTGCGTAAAAGGGAGTTGAAGTTTTTGTCTTGAGGTGACGGGGCTGTGCGAGGTGTATATGATCAGTTCCTTATTGCTCACATACGGTAGGCTCATCGTGCAGTTTTCTTTCAGTGCGAGTGGTGGGCGTAAGTGCTGTGTTCTGGTGGGCAGAGACAGTTAATGTCCCAGATCTCCAGTATGAATAAAGTCATATTGTGAAGTGTGTGGGCTGATGCGCTTGGCAGTCAACCCTGACAAGTAGATTAGCTCTTAGTGGGCCACCTCTGAATGGCATGCACACGGTTCAAGCGTTTCCAGTCACAAAGCTGCATATCAAACATCCACTTGCCCGTAAACATAAATGAAAGCACATCAAAACATGAGAAATGGGAAGGAACACTGTATGTTATGCGTCGCCTTGATCGCTGTATTGGTTAACAGGAGTCAAAAATTGGCATGTCTAAAATGTGGGATAATGATTATAAATGTGACAGGCTGAAAAGTAATTACAATTGTCTCACTGTGTTTTCCAATAATGCCTCAAACATTTCTATAAAACTCATTTAAATCTTTCGCAAGTCCAAATTTCAGTCTCGAAAGCCATTTGGCACGTTTTTCGCCAGTTTACGTTTAGAGGGGATTAGCTCAAGAGCTGAAAATAATCATGCCAGCTGTCTGCTACAGCAAGAAAACTGCCTCGCCGTCGGGCTTTCCACTTTATTGAGTTCTTATCAATCTGAAGTGAATGCAATCGTTCAAAGTCCTCGTCGAGGCTCTGTCTGTTTTGGTTTTATGTACACAAACAGAATTACACGTCACCTTTTAAATACACTCAGCTAACAAACACACCGTTGGCTTGTGTGAATGTACGGTTTGGCGACGATAAACTCATAATATGTAACTGGGCAAGCTGGTGGAACTAAGGCCTAGTGGAGGTATCTCGAGCAGGGTATTTTGCTCAAAGAATATACGCCAAAGGCGTACAACTAATACGGTATTTGAATTTGGGTTTGCAATGTAAAGTAAAACTGAAAGTAAACAAATTACCTATAGTATAGGAGTGGTCGACCAGCTAAAATTACTCCAAGAGTGCGACGACTCATCCAGGAGGTTGCAAAAGAACCTTGAATATCACCCAAAGAACTCCAGATCTTGCTGGCCTCAGTTCAGGTCAGTGTTTACGGCTCTATCATTAGAAAGACACTGGCCAAAAATGGCATCCATGGTAGAGTTCACGGGTGAAAACAGCTGCTGGCCAGAAAGAACACAAAGGCTCATCTCACATTTGGCAAAAGACATCTTGATGACACTCAGGACTTTTGGAAAAACATTCTATGGACTAATGAGTCAAAAACTTTACTTTTTGGAAGATGTGCGGCCCGTTACATCTGGCATTAAAATGGCACAGCATTTGATAAAAAGAACATGATGCCAAAGGTGAAACATGGTGGTAGCCGTGTAATGGTCTGTGGCCGCTTTGCTACCTCAGGACCAGGACAACTGGCTGTGATTGATAGGACATTGAATTCTGCCCTCTACCCGAAAATCCTGAAGGAGAACGTTTGACAATGGGACAGGAATGAGCCAAATGCTTTTTTCACAGCACTGTAGTTATAATGAATCTGATATTGTTTCATCTAATAGGGATTCATTTGTTTGCTTTTCTTTAAAAAAAATACATGGACAGAGGACTTGGAAAAAAAATAAGTGCATATTGAATCGTAATCGCAACATGGAGAGGGAACAAGAAATCACATTTGGATTTTTTTCAAAATTGTGGGTACAATTTTCAAGAGTCATTTCAAATGACTCTTGAAAATTGCTGCACATTTTAAGTAGACTTGGAGTTTTGATTGTAGTTAGTCTCTCCGTGCATGTGCACAGTGCATACAGGAAATATCTGTTTAGAATTTGGCATACATAAAATGTACTTGCATGTATGTCATTTGCTTCAGAAGTATTTTAAGCACACGCCCTTACAACCGTGGTCCACTATTGTTTTGTATTCTGTGACAACATGTGCATGTTGTCACAGAATACTACAATCACAGTGTCATCATCAAGACATTGGAACTCCAAGACCATTTTTCAAATAAGTTTTGAATCATCAGGCAACAAAATGCCATTGTCCTGTCATCTAATGGCAATAACGCGCTTTGTTCTTTCGGTTAAAAACTTTGTGTTGTTGGCTGTCTTACCATTTGAGGAATTGATCCAAGGACTTAATGTTGAGAAATAACGAAGCAATAAATGAACATCGATTGTGGCAGGCATCAGTTGTCATGACCTGTTGTGCATATTTCATGTTGCTTGTTTGAGCCTGGGGGTGCTGTTTGTTGGATTTGTTTTTCAGCTTTAATGAGCTCCGCTGGAATGCGGTGTCTCCCACATGTCTTTGGAAGGGCAGGGCCATCTTATTGCTGCCACATGTTGGGCTGCTTGTGACTCTTCCAGGCTTGTGTGGTCAGCCGGTTCAAAGAGCTGACGCTCATTTGTTATACAACTTTATGCAAGAGCGAGTGGATGCTTCAGCGTTGTCCCGACCTGCTCTGACCTCGCACACTTTGAGATCATCACTAAGCACTTTGGGGCGGATAAGATGGCACATTACTGTACGTCGATGTGAAATCACTTATTTGAGTCTGTTCATTGTTTGAACTCCTCACAGTAAAGCCTGTTGGATGGTTCTGGTGATAGCTAGCAGTTGATCACTGTCAGATCCCGGAGTGGTGCGGCGTGCTACATATGGCAACAATCTGATATGGTAATCCTCAACTGAGGTTATGAGTGACTAGGTGTGGGCTCCATGGATCAGGCCAACTCCATAAATTCTTCTGTTCACTTTTTCTGTGCAACAGTCAAGCCCCTGCTGGCGCTTGACAAGACATATCAGCGGGAGTACAAACCCAGGCCTTCAAAAGTAGCCTGTGTCTGGCTAAAAAGGAAGGTCGACATATTTGGCGGAGCTGCATTTCAATGTAGGTATTTGCAATATCTCGTTTAATATATTGTCGTTCTTAACCTCTTGCGATCCAAGTCATCTGTATGAAAACTACACCTTTGCTGCAGACAAGCTGTTCTTCCTTCCCCACATCATCGACTCCCAGAGCATTTTCTGGCCTCGTCAGACCGTTAAGTCTTCCGGGACCTGCAGGTCCACTGCGTGTGCTGGCTAGTGGGCCATTTGCAATAATCTCCTTTTTACTGTTTAGAGGCTAATTATGTAACATTACACCTGCCTCCCTGAGCCTAGCTCTGGCACGGTGCAGACTGTGGGTCCCCCCTAAACCCCCACCACCACCCCCGGCCCCCCCACTCCCTACACCAACACACACACCACCACTCCACTAGGGGTGGTTAGAGTTTCTTAATGAGATTATCCCAAAGCTAAAATCTGCTTTGTGTCCCTTGCTATATGGCAAGATACTGGATCAGCAGAATCAAAGCTGAGAGGGGGGAATCATTGGAAGATGGAGGCAGCCGACCTCATTTCTGTCTCCACCCCCCCCGTTCCCCCCTGCGTGTGACTTGGACCAGATTCGTTGCTATCACACATGACATTGTGTGCAAGCTTTGCATAGGAAATATCTTTGTCTCACTCTGATGTTTGCTTGCCTCTGTGTTTTTGTGCTTTTCTTTTATTTTGCCGTCCAGTTTCTATTTGCTTTGGGATCTAACTTCTCAGTAGACATTTTAAGAATTGAGGACAGATGGCTTTAAATATTGAACATTGGAGAAGAACAAATGTTTTTGTTTGTCTGGAATAGGAACTTGTCTGGTTGGACTCGGATTGTTTTTTTATTTTATTTTTTTATTGTGTCAAATTATAGGATGCATTTTACTAGAACTTCTAAGGCTGAACATAATCTATCGCCCGTCAGTAACACCACAATTTACAATGACAGTTGGAACCCTAATGTCCTTCTTCCTTCTCCAGTCAGACAAATATGGAAAAACCAACCGAGACGTCTGGGTAGAAAAACAAACACACTAACACTTGTGCCCACTGTACATGCATTCATGCACATTCTTTTGCGCGTACAGCAGCAACGTACGCACGAACACAAACGACTTCTGTCAAGATACATTCTCTCCGACCGCTGCGAGAGATTACATGTAAATATTTTGCCCACTTGCTCTGAATAAGATGTTGATTAAGAGAGTAAAGGTTAAGGTTAGGGAAGGGGCAAGGATTAGTACTCTAGGCTGCATCTTGGGTTACCATAACAGCCAGACTGCTGGGACTAGTAATAACAACAGAAGTAATAATAATCACAGACTAATTGATTGAACCCTGTGGGTTCCTTGCAAGAGTCATATTTGTAAAGCCGAATACCTTCACTATTCTCGCCGAAGTAATGCCTCGGTCACCGGTCTAACTTTTATGAGTAACATTAAAGTTACTTATTCATATTTTGAAATATGATGGCTTGTTTGTGAAATCGGAAGTCACGGAAAATGAATGGAAAGCAGCCATAGAATTTGCAACATTGCCATGATTTAATTGAGGTCTGCAGAGTTGGAAAGGGTTAAATACTGTACTTTAGCAAGGGGCATCTGCCAATTTTTCATTTTGATTAAGCAGTTAGTTTAAAGCCTCGAATACCCCCGCCCTCCTCCGAATTATATATATAATTGGCCGAATTAGGGATGATATCAAAGCGATCTGATTGGATGCTGAGTAAGTATGATGATCTTCCTGAAATGCTATGACATCACAGTTTCTCCCCTATTTGCTCATCTGGCATTGTGCCTTTGAACTTCTCGTGGCAAAGTGCAGCATTTCGGAACCAATAAAATAACATTTCATTTTTCTCCAAGTAAATCACCAGCTTGGTTCCTTGACTGAATATGAGCCACTCCAAATGTTGATGTCGGTCCATGTCAAGTATAATTGTGTTGCAGGAAGACATCAGTGTGTATGCTGATCGTTATGTGTCAGCGCTGTTTTAAAACTGAAAGAAAAAGGGAAATTGTTGATAAAGTAATTTGATGGATTTCAAATGTCTCCTCAATGTCATTGTATTTATTCATCTGCAACGTGGGTGCCAAGCAGCCAGCACAAGATCCTATCGTTGCATTGTAGTTTGTTGCATTTCCAAAGGAGCCCAGGAGCCCTCAAGCTATATACTGCTACAGAGAGCTATTTGCTCTGCGTCAGCGGAGTATCCTGTCATGGAGAGAAAATCCCGTTTGAAGTATGGCCCCCGTCTTTCACACTGACGATAATGCTACTGGCTTTATCGTGTCCTCCGTTGCAAAGCCCATGTCTTCTCTTTTGTCCGTCTCTCTCTCCCCCACTCCTGCACACCCCCTGGCTTTCCTCTTTTGTGTCACTCTCTGTCACTGTGCACTGTGAAGAGAAGCGGTCCAAACCTTATCCCCCTGAGGCATGCTGGGAAGTGTAGTAGAGTTTATGTTGAGGGATTGTTTGTTTAGTTTGGGAGACTTTGAGGGCTGAGCCTTTAACAATGGCCTGGACGTTGATTCTTCCCCCCCGATGAAAATTGATCATTTTTGTTTAGTTCGACTATCATTCTAATGAAACAACCACAATGTGTTTTATTTAAGCTTTTTTTTTTTTAAAGATTGAATCAATTCTAAGGTAAATACTTAGCATTTTAAATTAGCCACACTATTAGTATTCATTCTGCACGAGCTCTTCCTAAATCCACATCTTAAATGCAAATGCAGTGCAGTCTTTCCATCCGTGGCTTTGTTGGCCTCTCAGAACCTTAAGCTGCTATCTTAAATAGGGCCTCTCATGGCATATGCATGTGCACTATTTTATCTGGTGAATATCACAATCATTCTCTAGGACATCAAATATTTAGACAGACCATACAAACAAGAGACAGGAGAGCGGGCATTAAACAAGCCTTTTGTCTGCTTTGTGTGAAAACAATAAATTGGCTACCAGCCTTCAATATTTTCATATTCAATGACTCGGTAAGATCAGCATGATCCCAACATAAAGAGGGTCTGTGAACCCTCTCTCTTAAACTGTAGCAGGCATATATTACCAGGCTTAGAGCTTGGCAAGCGCTGTATCCCAAAATAGATTTCAACCATTCTCTATGAGGATGCATTAAATAAATCTCTGCTCGACTAATCCATGGAACAGTTCATATTTTTATTTATTTATTTTTTGGGGGGTGAGAGACACTCTGGTAGGACAAAAGCGCTGCTCTCCTCTTCGTGCCTTCATCTGGAGACAAACACACATAAAGAGAGATATTTAGAGAAAGGGTGCATGGGGAGGATAGAAAAATAATTCACTAACATGGCAAAATAAATAAATACATTTTGTGTGTGTATATATATATATATATATATATATATATATATATATATATATATATATATATATATATATATATATATATATATATATATATGTATATATATATGTGTGTGTGTGTGTGTGTGTGAGTGTGTGCTTTTGCATAGCAAAGCAGATTCTGTACCACTCTACTTTTGCTTTTATTCCAGTGAGTGCAATAACTTAATCTTCCAGCTAAAATGTGGGCATGTGGGCCATTTCAAAACATGTTGTAGATAAATGTTAATCATATTAGCATTTCCCAGACTTCCGCAAATCACCATAAATAGCATGGTGAGGTTGATCCCTCTTTTTTGCCCATTGAGGCAAAATGATGAATTGCTTTTGCCATGCGTGTAGGCTAATGAAAGCTTTGCTCCTGGGTTTTACTCCACAAAGGCTCATGATTTTTCCCACTTTTGACTAAAATAAGAACCTGTTCCACTTTTAATTAATAGTTTTAACCTCTTCTGTGCAAGAGTACACGCTTAGTTTTTGCCAAATTAATTTTTAGTTGGGACCTGGTTATTAATATTGAAGAAACAACCCCTTTGTATTGAAGTAGCAGGGAGGGAGTATTAGCCTGCAGCTTTACAACAGTTTCCTCTCATCTCACAGAAAAGAACAGATGACACAGCTAAAGCTTTTCGCACCAGGTGGCTATTTCATTCACTTCATACTTGTTCAATGGGTGACATTAGGACTCCAAACACAGCATATAAATCATCACATGATCTCCTTCGATATATAGCCACAATCTGATGTTAACCTGACAGGGATATGGCTAGCTTCTTTTAAATTGTATGTACATCATTTCGTCATAAACAAGCTGGAATGATCCTTCGAAATGAATGCCTTTCTTCCTCAAAGTGCACGCAATACGGTAAATGTCTCATCACACTTCACTGTTGTACAGTCATGAGGCTCATCAACACGTGTGAAATGTTGACACTGATCCTGCAGCAGCATACTGAGTGGCATTGGTTCTGTTGCTTTGTTGCAGTATGAGTACATATTGCCTATTGACAGTTTCTCACAAAGATCACAAGGCCTACTGAAAGTACGAACAATACAGTGGAACCCCCACTATTCACGAGGGCCGAGCCCAACCGCAAATAGCAAATTTCCGTTAATACCGTATTTTACGGACTATAAGGCTCTTGGGAGTAAAAGGCACACCTTCAATGAATGGCCTATTTTAAAACATGTTCTCATTACCAGGCGCATAGAAAAGAAGCTACGATAGCGGCTGTGGTTGCCTTGTGCATCCACTAGATGGAGCTATGCTAAAGGGAATAGAATACAATACAATACAGCTTTATTTATATGGCGCTTTCATTACCACTGCAGTTGTAACAAAGTGCTTTACAGAACATTTAAAATAGTATGTCCAATGAATCTGGATATTGATGCATGTATAATGCACATCGGATGATAAGGCAGACTGTCGGCTTTTGAGAAAATGGAATGCTTTTAGGTGCGCCGTATAGTACAGTAACTGATGCCCCCTTAAAGGGGATTCGATTGCCCTTATTGAGAGTTGCAACTACAAATAAACTGTGGACTATGATCCGAGAACACTTTAAAAGCATTTCAAATATTCACAAGTCTTCAAACATTGCTGTGCCCTTAAAAATACACAATGTGCGTACACGTCAAAAATTCTCTTTTGCCATTGTTAAAAAGACGCCTAAATGGTCAATAATCAAGGCGGTGTTGGGCAAAAATGTCCTTGCTGTTGAAAGAATCAACTCTGACATTGAACAAACCAAAGTGGTACTTGAGCACTCTTCTGTGATTTCATCACAATTAGTGCAAATCCTGTCGTACTTAAGATGATTACCCAGTGAGTTTAACAACACTCTTAAACCGACCCCTCTTAAGTATTTGTTTCCCCGTGGAGTTTCGTTCCCTATGTGTTCTGTTAAAATGATGTGTTGAGAATTTTCCCCCTGCGCATTTTTATTTTTATTTTTTTGAATGTTGGCTGCTGACAACTCTTCCACACGATTTCAATCCCCTTCATTTTAAGGAGGGGAAGGGTGCCTGAGCTGGGGACAAACAAACAATTTCTATCTGTTGCCCCCTCATCTTGGGGCTTTGGTGGAACTGCTCTGGCATGAAGTACAAGCTACTGTCTCCATGGTGATGAGCCACTTCAGCCCCGCCAGCTTTACCCCTTCAGAACCATTCGTGTTAAATAAATGCCATCAAACAATAAAAAGGTATTGAAAACATACTCCTTCGTATTGTGTAAGATGGCGAAATAATAATAATAATGCGTAACTAACATGCACCGGCGACTTCAAGGAAAAATGGCTTGAATATGAATTGAATGGCTGCTCTGCTGGTGAGAAGCTAATGGGGGGGGGGGGTTTGGCAGAGTGAGAAGGCCAGGAGAGGAAGAAGCCATCCCAGAGGTATGGATGGAGCTGATGTGATAGTTGTGAACTCTCCCAGTATTTATGTGTCAGCCAGCAGCCTCCAGAAGGAGACTTGAGATGTATTCTCCACCGTCTCGCGGACAAAGGCTTCCTCCCCCAATTAAATGAGCTAATTCAAAACCATAAGCTTGTCTTTAATTAAGAAGAGCTTAGACATCTCCTGAAATGAAATGAAATGAAATGAGCTATACTGACGACATACCATGTCGCGTTCCCCATCCTCCATCACTCCATATGCAGGACTTCCAAGACATTGATATGCCAAAGGGAGCCCGAACCGCGGCAAAATGCGTATAAATTCAAAGCCATTTTCAAAGTAGATCTAAAGTTGGCTGCCGCTGCATCTGTACCAACATATTCCCCGTTTGCAGGATGCACCCTGGTGTCACAGAGAGGAGGAGCGGGAGAGAGATTGCAGCATTAAGTAAATAATTTGTATGATAATTCATTACAGAGCCGTCTTTTTCAACTTTAATTGGTCTAAATGAAGAGACATTTCACACCATTTAGATAAAAAAAAGAAAAAGGAGGCCAGCATAATGAAAAGGGGCCTGCCTATCGGACTTCAGAGGTTTGCTCTAAATGAAAATGTAATTGCAGGCGGAATGGTACAAGAGGAGAGACCCGCGCCGCAGATCCGGGGGTATCTTCAGACAGCCGAGCAAAAGCTAATGACTGAGCAATTTGGAACATTTACTCACCCCAAAGACTCTCATTAAGTCAATCAGAGGCTTAGCCGAGACCCACTCGCTGCGATGGTGCCTGCGTTTATTCCAACATCAATCAGGAGGGGCTGTCTTCTGCTTTTTTCAGAAGGCACAAAAAAAAAAAAAACGCCCAAGTAATTTATTCGGGATCTTTGAGAGGATAATGGCCAATTATTTGTTTATAACACTGGTTAAATTTTCATTAGGCAGATTAATGGAATATCATGTACTGTCAACACTGGACTGAGGGGTGGTGTGTCAGAGATAAACGGCCAAACAGATGATGTCGCCTAGTTAGTAAATTGGTTTTTCTGCAACCCCCTTTCCCACTCTACAAAAATGTAAAGGTGGACAATGCATAAGAGGAGGGGGCTTCTGCCAAGACCCGGGAAAGAAAACATTGCCACACAAACCTTCCCCAAGTGTACAGTTTTTATTGCTCAACATTTACATCCTCTAAATGCCCCATTATGTCAGCCGTGCGCACGGATTTATATTTTACATGGGCAGTATTTGTAGTGATAATTCAGGGGAACAAAGAGTTTCTCGTGGCAATGCGACTGATGGTTTAGTCGGATATTATGCGGCCATCTTCGTAACTGGAAGTGACAGTTAAGAATGCAGTGACACCTAACAAGGCAGGCAGGCTGTTGATCTGCTGACTTCAGATGATGCTCAAAGTTGATAGAAAGCAATTTGAACCTTCAGTCGTGCCTTCACCAGCCGCCACCTAAAAGTGCTCTGGGAATTTTTTTTATTCTCAGTGTTGCATATTAAGGTTTCACATAAACCTCTTCCTGCCCAAGTGCAGGTTTCTGAGATAAAACACGGCATATCAAATTCTAATTTGAACGCCCCGATCTCTAAGCGTGCAAATGGCGCATCGTGGGTTCACATCTCCACATTTTTGGATATTCAATTTTAAACAAATCCTCCATTTTGGAGACTAAAAGTTTCCTCTAAGATTGCCTGTATTTGCATTATGATTACAATTTCTGTAATGTTATACTAATATAAATCTCATTACCACCTGTTACAATGCACTTTAAATGTTGTCAACCAGATGATGTTTTTGTCTCAATATTCCAAAATTTGCACCCATAATAAAAGCCCCGCTGAAAATGAACATCATCAACAGGGCAATTCCATCAATTCAGTTTGCATTGCTTCCTGTTTGGCGGCACTTGGGTTTATCTTTCAGTGCCGCTTTGCTTCACAGTCTTAACACTCTTTATTCATCCAGTTAACTATTTTCAATACCTGAGCGGAGCTCATCCCGTCTTCGATTGGGTGAAAAACGGGGTACACCTCCAACTGGTCGCTAGCCAATCGTAGGGTGCTTCTACTGTAGATAAACACCCGTTCACACTTAATATTCTTCGACTCTCAAAATCGATGTGTCAAAAGTATCCCAAACTGGGCACACAAAAACAGTAGCATACTTCAGTTCTTCAGCCCGCCCAAATCCAGTGATCAACCCAATCTGCTGGGTCCAAATAATCAACCCACCTTTGGGTGAAAATAACCCATTCTGGTCAAAATCCACAACTACCCAAGGAGTAGGCTAGAAAAAACAACCCAGCATTTTTTTAAAAATGTATCAATATATATTCGTCCTCTGGCTTGTAGGACCCAGAAGAGGAGATCGTCTTGCTTATGGGCACCTCAAAAGTAATCAGAAGGCAGACATGTCTCCAACAACTCCTTGACACTTTTTCTGTCCACAGGGACTCGAACAGTTACAGATTGTAGGTTGTAAACGCTGTCTCACATTTTGGAACTTGCCCGACACTAGCAGCTTGCAGTGTTGCAAAACGTACGTAATAGTTGATAGAACCCAAGGCATCTCTTATATCCACATTACATTATCATCACCAAGATTTCAAAGAGTTGATCCATCATTTTCCCCTGTCAAGCCAGCATCTTATAGGCGGGTTAATTTGGACTCTTGGATCACAATCTGCCAATCTTGGGGCACCGCTTGCTCCCCTATCCAAACACTCATCAGCTGAAGGAGGTTATCGTTGGGCTGGACTATCTGTCACCCGGCCATGGGCAGCCAGCAGGACACAAGGACCATTTAATTAGGCCTACTGCTCCTCTGTGGTGTGAAAGACTCTCGGGCCCCTTTGATTCCCCATTGCTCTCCCAGCAGGAAGTGGTTGGTGATAATTGACACAGGATTTCCTTGTTAACCAGCAGCAGACTCTGTGGATTAAAGTGACAGAGATCTCCAGAAGAAAGTGGGGTGTAGATAAGGGGGGGGGGGCAGTGGGTGAGAGGTGGGGGCAGCAACTATTTACCACTCTTGAAACCAGAGAGGAAATAGCAATACCAGACTGGTGCGCAGTCCTGCCGAGAGATGTAGCCCCCGCTTATCTTCGCCATTTCAGCTTGACTGATCAAAGATTGGCTTTCCTTAAAATAACCTGGACCCAAGGTTGACTACATGCTCCCATGCCAAGATTTTTTTTTTTTTTTGTGGCCGGCAAATTATCAATCTTTTCTATCTCACCTATAAAGCTGATGTCTGCTTGTGTCGACATAATCTTATTTCATTTGCACAATTATACTGTGCCGTGGAATAAATGCATATTTGCAAATTACGCCATTTCCGACTATGTGCCGATATTGCAAACGGGAGCTATACCCAGTCGACTGTATTCAGAGGACATCATCCGCTTTATGAATCAATATTTTCCTTTCTGCTTATGCAACTTTCCGACACAAGTCCTTCTTGGAAAGTGTTGTGTGTAACTATCAAGCTAACTTAATTCCATTGGACAATTGACATTTACTTAAAAAAAACAAATAATAATCTTGTGCTGACCCACGAATGTCATTGAGAACATAGCTTCATTCTTACTCTTAATTCCAAAGCATTCATACATCAATTCTACGGCCATTCTGGTCCAGTGCAATCAATGAATCTTCATGAACTTGAGTGCTTGACATATTTACTCATACACCTGCCAAGCCTCAAGTCTGTCGAAATGGCCAACCTGCCCAGATTGACCCAAATGTGGAGTCCAACTTCATCTGGTCACTTCCAAGTGTTTACTGAATGGGGTGATGGCAGGCTGCCAGCAGTCGGCTCGGGGTCACCGGCAGGTCTATCGTATAAATCAAATGAGAAATTCCATTCTCCACTATCCCCTAAGCCCATTCATTTATGCAGCTGGAGATTTGTGTGAGAAGAAGAAAAAGAGAGAGGAAAAAAAGGTTGCTTTATTGTTACAAAATTGCTTGTGAGCATGTACATAAACGATACGGTGTATTAGTATTGTTCATGATAGGCCAAGCCATTTTTTACTTTAAGTAGCAAAGCCACATTCATCAATTGTCTCACATTGCGTACCGTACAATAATAGCAGAATGACAACAACATTTCAAGCAAGAGAGATCTTTAATTTAAAATAAAAATCATAGCAAGGAAATGACTCAGGTTTATGGTTAGCCAGAAGGAATAAAGAACCTGTTTCTAAGAAGTGACGAGACGTTCTGGCGAGGAGCAGAAGTCGGACCGGAAGCTAAATAGCGGATGTTATGAGTGATGGGGAACAGGTGTGCGAGGAGCGTAGCACACCTGACCTGACCACGCCCGGCCCTGAAAACAAAGACAACTACTCAACAGGAAACAGAACAGCGATTATTTAAAAATAAGCGAGGAGCAAACGATCTCGTTCCAACGCAGACGCCTGAAAATGTGAGTGTTGCGTGTCTTCTTTTTCCTTTCTGAATTCTGTTCACCAAGAGAAAAATGTCCTTGTTTTGAGCAAATCGTGTACCAAAAAAAAAGAAATTATGCACAGCAAACTGTTCTCCTCAAAACCATATGTTTAAAAAAAATATGACTGTTTGGTTCATCACAAGTCCGGTGCAGGGTCCAGAAATGAGTCATACTAGTGTTTAGACACGTTATTACATAAAAATGCTGCCGAGGCTTTCTTATCTGTGCACCCTTATAGGTACTGTATCTTAGCCACGCTCTCTGACACTTCAATATGTGAGCATTAACACACTTCAAGGTCCTTGATTTCTGTCCACGAATTACTAGGTTGCAACCAGGAGGAGAAGCGAGCGATGTGTTCCTAAGCAAACAGGATGGAAGTGCAAGCAATCAGAAAACCGGCACAGGCACCACTATCATGAAAACACAGGAGTCCACAGTAAGATTTGGTCATTTCCGGAATCATTGCTGTTTACTTTAATCTACAAGCAAGGAAACTCTAACCTCGCACATCCCCTCATGGCTTTGTGTTTAATTAAATTGAGATGAATTATGTTTTACTGAACATGTTTATCAGTTTAATACATGATTATTGAAAACAATATCATCCGTCCCTGTTGAGGAAATACGACTTTTGAAGTGTACGTGTGGCCTACAGTAATCAGAAGATTTGCGCATTTAAAAAGAAAAAAAAACATACCGGTAGACTGTTCAATATTACTGATTATTACAATAATTATGAGCCTTAGTGGGGAGTAAGCGTGAGTGGGAGACTGTTTGTTATCTCGTGTAGTGTTCATCATTTTTATTTGTTATGACAGACTACGTTTTTTTTAATTCACTGTAAAATCATGTTTACCAACATGAATACATCCCTCTGGTGATCCTCCACTTATTTGTGATACTATGTAGCGGTATCTAAGGTCGTTAAACAAAACAGTCCGCTTCTAATATTCACGTTGGCAACATTTTTCAGTGGTTGATTGAATGATGAATTTCCTGCTTACACGTACCCCGAGTGGCATCAATGTTGTGACCGCTTGCAGGATGATTGTCAATGCAATAGCTTGATAAAAACTTTACAAGTTTGATGAGATCATAATGCTAAATTAGCAATATGAATCTACTCCAGACTACAAATGATCCTGTCCAAGTCCTTTGTTATTTTTGGGTGATGTGCTTCAGAAATGGGTGCACAAGTGGTTAATAGCACATCCACCTTACAGTTCTGGGGTTGGTGGTTCAAATTCGGGCTCCAGCCTTCCTGTGTGGAGTTAGCATGTTCTCTCCAGGTCCTCTGGCTTCCTCACACATTTCAAAAAACATGCATGTCAAGTTCATTTGTGAATATCTGCCCTGCAATTGACTGTCGACCAGTCTGGGGTGGACCACCTCTTGCCCAAAATCAGCTGGGATAGACTGCAGCGATCTCACTTGCGACTCTAATAAGGATAAGTGGAACAGAAAATAAATGGATGGCTCAGGCTTGCGACGTTAAGATGTTTCCTGCCTTCTTGCTCGTAGCTCGATTCAGAATTTACCACATTAACGAATGCATTTAAACGTGCACCAAACCATGTTGCAAGTGTAGAGAGCAAGGCAGATCCTTCAGATCTTAGGGAGGAAACAAGTTGAAGAGAGGGAGAAAGTCATGACCTCTCTTGGCCACGCCACCTTGGCCAAAGGATTACCCAAACAGCGGCCACTGACAAACGTTTAGGAAATCAGAACCATATGCTTAAAGGGAGGTACACTGAGGCGATTATTTGTTTTTGGTAAATTAATGAGGGCTAATTGTTAATGTCATTACGTCACGGGAAGGGCACTGGGGAGGGCAAGGGTTAAAAAAAAAAAAATCAAGGAATGCTGCCCATCAATCGTCTTTGAATACAGCAGATGTTGGGCTCACTCTCTGCAGAAGATTAAGATATGCTCGGTTAAGCAGGAGCAGAGCAAACGCTAACAGAACATTGCAAAATGGCGGTATGGAGACAAGCACACGGGCGTCGATACTTCATGGTCATCACGCAAAAGTAAATCAATAAATGAACAGATCTTTTACCGGATTCAACGCGCCTTATAACCGTCATCTTAGTTTTCTGTGGCCAAAGCGCTGCAGTTGCATGCCGGAGAGAAGATGGTTGCTCAAGCGCTTCACAAGTGATTTAGGAGACAGCAAAAGCAGCTTTCCAAAAAGAAAACAAGTTCATTACACTTTCATACTTGCTGATCACTCCCCAAAGACGCGCCCATGAAGTCCGGGAAGTCGAATAGCAGGCCTCATCCTTCCTGCAAAAAGTAATGCGACAAAGCCCTCGGGTGAACGTGTCATTGACATTTCTTAAACTGAGACCCCTTTGACCTCAAAGCCTCTTGGGTCACTACTTCATTTCAACCTGTTTGTATTACCCGGGTGCGCACCAGGCACAAGTTTCATGCTTTCCTCCCAAATAGCATAAGCCGGTTTTGTACGTGTATGTGTGTCGTTTGCAAGGGGTGTTGTGATGGCAAATGATTACAAATGTCTCCGTTCTAGTGTAATTGGATCAAGCTGACTCAGAGCTTATTGAACAAGATCTCGGTTGTTTCAAAGCAGATGGATTAACAATTAAATTTCGTTGGTAATTCCGTGCAATACACCTTGAAAAGACAATAAGGCGCATTAACTTGAATAAATTAAATTCTTTCCACGGGGAATATCATTAGCCGGGAATTTGTACTTAAAGCCTCCCAAAAGACTTTGTCTTACGTTTCATCTTGTCAATAAAGGAAAACATCTGCAGTAGTATTTACTGCTTTACTGACACTTTGAATGGGAGTTCAACTTTGTGTTTGCATTTAGTTCATCTCTTTTGTGTTAGTGTCACATCAAGAATGTTTTATTAAATCCGCCAATCATAAATCTTTGTAGTAATGTAAATGTAATGTGCTGGCTCCTTAATTAATTCCAAATTGTACAAAAATACAATAAAACACAGTGCGGGTGAGCACTGTATATATATATATATATATATATATATATATATATATATATATATATATATTTGGTCTGAGGACTTGTGAATACTCATTCTTTACACATTAATAGTACTCTCCTTAGTTTGTAAAGTGTAGGCAGGGATTACATTTAGATTGTATATGCACATGTGTAAATGGTTGAGAAATTCATTTGTTTATAAATCTCGTTTGATCTTAAAGTGCATTACTATATTTTTCAATACCAATTACTTGTTAAAGTTTTGTGCCTTTGTACAATCAGTGGGATCAGTTGCAATACATATACAGTATGTGAATGATAAAAGTAAATTGCACATTTGTCTAAGGAGCTTTGAAATGTTTTGTAAAAATCTGTTTATTACATTTCAACATGTTCCTAATGTTATCGTGCTTCTTTAGACCAAAACAAAGGAAAGACACATTATTTTGGTTATTTATAGCAGAGTATGGTATAATTTTAATGGTCCGGCCCGCTTGATATCTACCGAAGCCGTATGTGGCCCACAATGTGAAATGAGTTTGACACCCCTGCTCTAAATTGTCCCACGGTGTGAGTGTGAGCGCGAATCGTTGTTCATCTGTGTGTCCTGCGATTGGCTGGCAACCGGTTCAGGGTGTCCCCCGCCTACTGCCCAAAGACAGCTGTGATAGGCTCCAGCGCTCCCCCGACCCCCGATTCGAAAACGGATGGATGGATGGATTGACGTGTACACATGTAGTCGAACCCCTTTTCAATGTACCCCGTTTACGTTTCCACCCCTATAACGTTCACATTTCAAATTAAATCATTTTGAAATTCCTGATTTTACCGACAACAAACACCTTCATAATATAAACTTCATTATAACAACCAGATTTTTCCCACAAAATCGTGATCATGTTAAATCCCCTAAATACAATGACCTCTTTTTTCCGCCATTGTTTGTTACTGACATAATTCCATAACTACAACATTATCCCACCAGTTCTATTTGATTCATTGTTGTAATAATTTAAACAGCAATTTCTTTTTCTCTAATATGCATGATTGTGCCCGACAGTACTGCGGTCTTTACACGACATCATTTTTGAATTTTTGCACTGGAACTTCCTCAACAGTTGAGCCCAATTTTCATTCCTGCATTTCTGGCTGTTTTCTGTAAAGAGAGTACTCAGACGGTACTGTTAGATTTTGGCGCAGGTTTGTGTTCTATTTAATGCTCTTTTTTTGATTTTTGCATCCAGGAACGGTTTCAAAGAAATGTCACAATATCAAACAATATGTACTATATATATATATGTTTATGTGGAGGATGGATCTCCTAAATATGTACGTGACTTCCATTGACGTATCTGCGTACCAGCGATACTTTTCCCATTCAAATCAACTGTCGAGCTATTAAAATAGTGCCCGAGCCTCCCAACGTCCACCGCAAAGGTGAGACCTCGCGTTGTACAGCCAAGCTTGCAAGATAGCCTATTAGCTTGACAGAGGAAAATATCATTTGTCCTCATCTTATTTTAAAGCACAATGAATGTCATCTTGCGTTGCAGATGTTAAACTGAAAGGTAGTTGGCCTCACTTGTTAATATATGGGCACACATGGTGCCGGTCGAATGTTTTACGATGATGGCAGCCGCCACCTGGTTAATATTAGCATCCTCCTTATTGTATACTTGACATTCCTCACATCACTTTCCATTTGATTCATTCAACACAGGTTAGCCGTAGATATGAAAATCTAAGTTCGGTCATATCATATCATAGATTTAGCGATAACTGGAATGAGAGAAAAGCACGCTATATTTTATACCCCATAATGCGGCAAGGTCATTTTATAGATAAAAGTACGTATTGCAATCATGTTGTGGTCATGATTTACGGTGAGCCTCTTGAGATTTGTCATCTGTATACGATTCGGGCCAAGGGACTAACCCATTTCATGTGGCTAAGCTCATCCGAGAACTTTATTTGCAAAGGGCTGGTTGGAAGTCAAACAGCTGCAGCGGCGGAAGTAATTCATATTGTGTGTTGGACTCTGTCATCCAAATGTCTTAGTTAAGCTTGTTATCGTACTCGATCTAAAAGTAACATTTATAAAAGCAATTTGTCCCACACGGAAGATATCGGCTGGGACTGCAACAACCGATATGCAACGTTCACGTCATTTGTTTGTTAAACTCTACAGTATATTTTGCACAGAAAAAAAAGTAAGGTTATTCTTACAAAAAAAGGAATTGAAATGAGTTTGACCTGATCCTTCTTTGCGAACCTCGTCACAACCGCATGCTCCCGAACTGGCTTGTGTGCATTTTAGTCCTTGACAATAAACCAACAGCTGTAGAACTTACAAATGCCTTACCAGAGTTAATTGAGTAAATTGAAGCAAGCTGCAGAGCAGTGCTGATCTACGATCCCCTGTTGAGGGCCCAGAAGGGAGACAACAGATTTACTGCAAGGACAGTGGGCGGCCTTTTGTTGGGGCCCTGGTTCACGGGAAGTTTGAGGTCAATCAGGATTAAAATGTTTTAGGGAACAAATGAAGTAATTTGAGCACAATATGAGGAGTGCTCTGACAGCATTTACCAGGGATCCAGGTGAGATTTATTTGATTTTAAGCCCCATGTCCCCTTTTCATCTTGGTATGTACCCCTTCCCTTATTATTTGGGCTTTATATAACATGAGGAGGAGACCCTTTTAACAAGCTCTTTAGTTCTGCTTGACAAAACTGAGCAAGAACAATGCACACAAACGGATACTGAGGAGGCAAAATCTCCTCTTTCTCTTGGAGAACTTTTGAAGTGTTTTGAATGGGGATTCCGGGAGACTGCAGACGGAGAGCTTCTCGACTTGCTCTATTTTTTTCATCGCCCATCAAACATCTTGTAGACAGATAACACTCATTGTTTGCTTTTTCCTCATCTCCGCGTTGCTTCCAACGTGAGCAAAAATGTTGCTTGCTCTGCTCTATGATATAAGAGACACAGGTTGTTTGAGTCTGGGTTCCATCACACGTGGATGAGAGTCAGATAGGAATCCATCCATCCATCCATCCATCCATCCGTTTTCTGATCCGCTTATCCTCACAAGGGTCCCGGGATGTGCTGAAGCCTTTCCCAGCTGTCTTAGGGAAGTTGGCGAGTGACACCCTGAACCGATTGCAGGCACTCACACCTAGGGACAATTTAGAGTGTTCCATTAATCTGCCTTTTGGAATGTGGGAGGAAACCGGAGTACCCGGAGAAAACCCACGCAGGCACGGGAAGAACATGCAAACTCCCCACAGGGAGGCGGAGCTGGAATTGAACCGTGCACCTCAGCACTGTGAGGCCGACGCACTAACCAGCCGCCCAGATAGGAATCCTCTCATGACATCGGTTGGAAGCAGATGTGCATGTAAAACTCTCCATGTACTGGTACCTCTCTTTTTAAAGACTGGATCAACATATCCAGATTGGAAACCAAATCCCTCTGGCATGTAAGCACACTCCGCATGCTCAAGTCTCTGCTGAGGCCTATCTTTCGCTAGAATTGTTTTTTTAACCTTCATTTATTCAAGTAAGAATTTGCTTCCCATTTTGACACCACAAATTTAAATGCATTTATTAACGCCTGCATCAAGCAGTTTGTTTTGATAAGCGTTAAAAGGCAATCTATGATGAACTATTTCCCGCCACTCATATTAAACTTGTCATTGCTCTCATCGACATCCTACAACCACGAGAGGACCTTTGGTGTAGACGTAGTTTGGCTGAAGATCAAATTGCTCCCGGTACATCCATAAAACTATAACAGTAACCTGATAGTCAACAACTTGCATTGGAGTTGAGCGTTCTTGACGATTTAGCCAGCGTATGCCGACGTAGGAAAAATTTGGCAAATACGCTGGCGTCACGTCGAATTAAGTTATGGGTAAGTTTTGTATACGTAACAGCACGCTGAAGCACGTTGGTATACGTCGAAACGCCGAGGTCGTCGAAATTTCTCGTCGTATGTCAGCGTATGGCTATCGTCCGTATCATGCAGGCCATAAGTAATAGGTAAGTTATGCGATCGTTGCACACGTTCAAACACGTTAAGTGTAGGTTACTCATAAGTCCAAATACGCCGAGAATACCTACTAGCTGTTCTCCAACATCCGTGCCTTCGAACTTGCGCTTGGACATGCTGACCAGGCTGTCACGCACGTAGTTGGCGAAGGCTGCAGTGGCTGTGATGGGATGAGCCTCTGCGAGACCTTGATGAGCTCCCCAGACTTTTCTTTGCCATGACGCTGATGTTGTTTGGTTTATTAATGACACAAGTCATAATGGCGTTTGATTGCTGCTTTAATATAAGGTACGCAGTGAAGATCCAGTCCAACATGAGGCGATCTTCTGTGGCAGTTGATCAGATTAATTTGAAGAGGGGGCATAGCATTTTAGTTAACAGGGGTCAAGAGTTTGATCCTCATCCCGGTTTTCCTCCTGGCCAAATGAATCTGGTGGTTTTCATGGTCCTCCTGCGCAATGATTGCGCTAAATCGAGCATTCAAGGGGAACTACGTGGGGCCCCTGTTAAATTGTGAGTGAGCACATGTGACTGATGTTCTGCACCGTGAGGACTGAGGGTGTCACAGTAATTAGGTCTTGCAGGAAACCGAAACCTCTTTCCATGAACTTGACTTGTGTTTGTTATTCTTGAGTCACTTTACTTCTATATTTGTCCATTTTTATTCATAATCTCTGCGTGTCAATGAAAAGAGCAGATTAAAAAATATCTTAAGATTCCTCCCCCCCAACCCCCAAAGATAACGAATTCATTTCGAGTTATCTGAGTAATTCTGAAGACGCAAAAAGGAATGGGACAACTGTTTTTTATTTATTTTGATTTTTTCCCTGTGTTGGACTGCCATGTGATTTGGAAAGAGACAAAGGCAAGACGTTATTAAGAATCTGGTTTTGGAACGCTGGACTGATGGAGCAAATATGTCTCGATGGCTCAGGCGTACCGTACTGGAAACAGCTGCTAGTGATTTCGGAATGATTTCCTTGTGTGACTCAATTTAGTATCAATATAGTGTAATATGAAAGAACTTGCTGTTTTTATGACATACAATAAATTAAAGACTATATAAAGCAGTCAGGACTCTGCTTTTCCAAGGATCTAAGTAGGATTTTGTCCAAAAATCAACACACTTTCAATAATCGGACCTCAATATCTTTTTAGGGTTCAGTAAATAGCGATTTATGATTTTTATCAATTGTCATGATGAAAGTAATATGCCCTCCCACCCCAACTCTAAAAAAACAAAAAACCTTTGACATGGTACTTATTGGTTTGGAATGCATCACTGCTGGGCTTGAGCAGCCCTCGTGATTACTCATGTCGATGGAAAATAGTTCCGTTTGGTTAAGTTAGAGCAAACATTATCATATGGCTATCATAATTAGAATAATCAGAACTGGAAACACATCCAATTCTGTGCAACCACCAGCTTTGTTTTTATGAGCCTTTTTCACAACAGTGGCTAATATGACTTCTACAACATGAACGAATAGGACCACGGCAGATTTACACAAATGAGGCGCACAACTTTGCAAACAATCGCAATTCAACAATATATTATACTGTATTTTATTACCTCCATCCTTTTTGATAATGACCTGGTAAGAGTGCATGTTTTTGTTTTTAGCATCTCTAAGATTCCCGCAGAATATTTCATTTTGGCGCCTCCCATCTGTTTCCCCAACTTCCAACAACCAGGAAGTAGCCCGCTAACTAACAACATATGGTCAAAGAAACCCAAATGCAAAGCCCTATGCATTGTTTACACGTTTATTAATCCTTCATCCATGGTGGCGGTCTGCGCTCTATTTATTTACTGTTGTGGAATTCAAGTTTTTATGATCATTATGGCCTAGCAAAAACAACAAATGTAATGGTGGTTGAAGACTTTTGCACAGCACTGGATGTGATTTAGATACCCCCTTTAATTTTTTGCAACAATAGCTGATGCATATCGGCTATTTTGCTGTTGCTCATCATCTTGTATGTCATTGTTTAATACATTCTTGGTCGTTCATGTTCCCACTTTGATATATATCCTTTCTGCAAATCATCTGTGTGTTTTACGTATCGGTGTGTCAGGTGATTATTCACAGATAGTATATATATCACTGCCAGGGACAAGACTTTTGATAGACACCGCTATACTTCTTATCAATAATTGTGCATTCCATATGCCTCTTATGGCCTCAAGATTAGGTACAGCTGTACAATCGAATGAGATCCAGTGTTCCCTCGCAACTTTGCTGTTCGGTTGTTGTGGTTTCACTCGATCGTTGTGATCGCAACTTCATCTATTGCAGTTTGACGTCGCTATTTTACGGGTGTTCTACCGATTTTTCTTCCTTCTAAGACAGACTGGTTAAGAATCACACACCTCCGACAAACAAGCAGATTGAGTGTCAACATAACAGTTTTGGCATGCCCCAAAAAATCAACATGAACCTTATGATAAAGTACATTTATTGTACTTTCATGGGTGAAAGCATTTTTTGGGACTTACACCTTTTAAAACGTCTGCCATGTGGCCCTAACCTTCACAGACTCCATGAAATGTAGATTTCCCCCCTTTAAAAAAACAAAAAACAAAACGAAAAATCATATACTGGTCCAGTACTATTTGTTTATTTATTTATATGGTTGCTTAGCAACAAGGTGTGGGCTCAACTTTCCCCATAATCAATTTACCTGAATCTCCACACACACACTGGATATTTACATTGTTTTGGTTGTACTGTTCATCTTTGAATGTGTACATCAAAACTGAACATAACTTATTTTTCATACTAACATTAACATGTCACAACAAAAAACAATGACAAAAACATCTTTCAATCAAAATACAACAAAACACAACCACTGCACAAAACAAACAATCGACAATACAAAAGCTGAAATACACAGGCACGAATGTCAGTGCAACAACAACGAAAAGATAGTTTCTAAATGTCTGAGTAAAGATCACTGAAGATTAAAATCCATCTTTTTAATCAGAACTAATCATTTTAACATTAATATTTGTGCTGGTATACCAAAGCTGTGGCCTGTGAGTGCATATTGGCAAAAGCAAAATAAAAAATTGCTGCTTTTAAAAAGTGTTTTGAGTTCTTCTGAGTGGTTTGTTCACATCAGAGATTCATATTTAAGAGGAATTTAAAATAACAGTTGAATTCGTGGACATATCTTGAAAATTGTCCAAGGATGTTGAACACCACCTCAAAACACTAATTGCCCCAAACACACACACACACACACAATGCATGCATTCAAATAGGTCAATCTGCCTAATGGGGATTTTCACCACGCAGCCAAAATAAAGCAGAAGGTTTTATCATCACAGTTGAGACAAAATATTCCTCTCTTCTCAAATGATATTTCCAAGTCGGTCTTTAACATGATCCTTGTTGAAGCCCAGAAGGCTCTCGGTCTTATCTTGGACAGAATATGTAGGCCATATTGCATGTGCTCCAATCACGAGTGATAATTAGTCATATTGTGTCAATGGGCTGCCAACTACACCATCTTTTGAAGCCTCGGCGGCCCAGACGCAGCCAACTATTGGCTCCATTGCTGCCGCGTTTCATTCATACAGTAGAGTCGGAGAGCAACTGCATGTGGCTGTGTGAAGGGGAGGTAGTGACACACACACAAACACACAAAGCAAAACAGGTTAAGAGAGAGCGAGCGCTCGAGAGGAAAGATGTTTCGTGGCGGAGGGGTGGGTGGGAGAAATAGCAGGCCAAACTCGTTTTCCGCTTGATGGGTTGGCTGGAGAGAATGTGCCTTTACTAGGTAAATGATTAAGGGGGCTGGAGGGGGCCAAGCTGCTCTGCTATTATGTACTTCAAAGGTCTGCAAAGGCAGGTTTAAATGAAAAGCAAATGTGCTACCCCGCCGCTCAAATACCTCAAATGTTTTAGCAGGTGCAAGCAATGAAGTGGTGGGCGGTGACAGCGGTGTGCTGCACCTTGCTCAGGAGTCATGGATGGATCCTCCTCTTTGGGGGAGGCAGAGAGTGTCTGAGGCTTGAGACGGGTCCATTGTGTGGGAGCACGAGGGAGGTCCGCTTCTGCACAGTGTTCCCACCACTCTGACCTCCTCAGCTGATAAAGCAAATTGGGTGCAAGTGATGTAACCAAAGTCTTCTTGATTAAGACGTGGGTGACTTAGCCTGATGTACTCATGCGAGGTTCACTTGGGGAACTCTGCGAAGTGACAACAACACAAATTGCTAGTGACACTTCATTCATCTAACCACTTTTTATTCATTAATAGAGGGGGATGGAAGGACAAACAGCTGCTGAAAAAAAATATGAAATCGGCATGCTATCGTCATGATTCACTCACTGGACGCTTTAATAGTACACTTGCAGAATCTGCCAAGATCCAGTACAAGAGCCTTGTCATAACATATTCATGTTGAGTCGACACGCATTCATTTAACGTGTTTTTAATTGTGGTCGATTAGCAGTGGAGAACTGCATGACTTCCTGCTGAGAGCCGTTCATAACGTGTTACAGTCGCAGTAGGTTGCATTAAAAACTGCCATAATAAACATTAAATTAATACCTCTCTGGCAGTGTAAAGTGTTAATAAATATCTGTAACCGACTTTTATAGTGGGTCTCAATTGATGGAGTACACTCAGCTTTGAGTACATTCTTGTGTTTTGCTGTGTCTATTTCCACGTAAGCGTGGACGCCTTTAGTGTTTCCGTGGCGCTTTCTGTTTGAGGTTTATTTATTGCCTTAAGGATACTCCAATTCATCCATCCATCCATTCTGGGTTCGCGGGTGTGCTGGATCTGATCCCAGTTCACACACATTGACATTCAAAATTCAATTTGAATTACGTTTGAAATTCTGGTAAAATATTGAGAGGTCACTGAAGTTGTGCATATGTCAACGTTAATTTTATGTTGCTTGTACACATATGCAATGAACAGCTGTTCATCGCAGAGCATGTGTCGTCGAACCACCCACAATGCGTGAACATTTGCAAAACGGAGAGCCCATACAACCAAGAATTTGTGTGAGGGGTCTGATGTGAGCTGTGGCCAACAGCAGCTCCTTCATGAGTATGCTCACAGTGTTCATGTGTTTTACTGTCCTCCTGGCATTCAGTAAATGGCCGAAAAGTTTATCGGCAACAGTTCCTTTCCCACATGAGCGGGCATTACGGTAGATAAGTGTCATGCATAAATGACAAAAAAACAAACTATGAATGCGCTTGTAAGTGGGCCTTTTTACAATTTGCCAAGTTACATCATCGCAATTCACTATTGAGTGTGCCGTAATGTACAACTCATAAGAAGGCTGCCGTGGTACAGGCACACTAAGATGGTGTGAATGACTTTGGTTGGGCGCATGTGCAATAACAGCAGGATAAGATTCGTCAAAGAAGAAGAATCTGTGCTTGGTGGTTGCGCCTTCTCGGCAGCACACGCGTACCAGCACTGATTTCTTGATTGGGAGGAATGTTGGCGCCATTTGACTGTCGTTGCTGGACATCCCCGGGGCGCTTGCGTCTTGCGCCTGAAGTAGGCAGCATTTTCACAGCCCCGCTTTGTTCAGCGAAAAGGTCGGTGCTGATGAACAGTCTGCAGCTGGATGGATGCATGGATTGAGGAGCCGACGATGAGAAGAAGGGAGCGTCAGCGCAGAGCACCGATGGGTATGTGGAACTGGGAGTCGCGGCTTGAAATTGAAGCGGACTTACATGGGACAGGAGAAGACAGACAATCTCTTTTTCGTTAATGGATGCTACTGCTTCTTGTTGCTTTCAAGTTTAGCTTGTAGCAGACGTGTGCACATTGCAGCATGACGTCTTTGATCCACTGGATAAGTGTGGGTGTTGAAACACCCGCTTCCTCCACGGGTGCAACACCTCTGCATATTTAATTGCTCTGTGAAGTTGCCAACTCAGCGGGGGGATGTTTGAGTTTGGCGGTGTCCATTGCGGACGTCACACGCACAGATTTGCGCAGTAATGGACCATATGCAGAGCAAGACATGAAGCATTTTCCATCAGAGAGGTCGGGTTGCTGTTGTATATTAGAGAAATGAAAATACCATTATGTTTCCAGTCTCACCTCATTTTTTAGTGTGACACGAGCTTGTATTTTTTTTTTTATTACTAGTCTTGAATATGTTTTGTTGCAAAACACTTTGGCCTATTTAACAGTCAAGTGAAAGTGAGTGGAGTGAATATTTACGTCACAAGTCAACTTACAGCATGTGCCCCTAAATTTTCTGCTTGTGTCCCGAAAATTTCAGTGTGCCGCTGTGCTCCTGGAAAATAAAAATAAGAGTTAGTCTGGATCCCTGTCTAAACACCAAATTTAAGAAATGTCTTAAGAACATATTATTTTTTCCCAAGACATAATACAAAAAAAAAAGTCACTAAGGTTCACCTCTCCCATATCAGCAGGGTCCATTACATAATCACCACACAGTGATTACAGGTTTCCTTGTTGCAGAGCAATTACCTAATCTTGGTCTTTATCACCTCTTAACATCATCGGCGCTATGCATCAGTACAGGCTGCATAGCTGCCTTGCTCAGCGCCATTACTTAGCAACAGGTCACAAACTACATCTGACGCGCTAATGCGCCGTAATTGGTTCATTATACAAGTGGACATGTAATAGCAGTAAGCAATGATTAGCACACTTACCATACCTGTACTTACTTTTCGCTGTGACATTAAGAACAAATGACCCATGTAACCCTTGACTGCATGAAAAGATATTGAGCGAAATGTCTTTTAAATAAATGAGACCAAATTGTATCATCATTATTATATATTCATATTTGAATGTACTAAGTTGAAAAAAATGTTTTTTTTTAGGAAATATTTCAGTATGGATAGTCATGTAATGTTTTTTGGTCAGCCCATTTCAAATTACACACTAACCACTAATGATTCACTTTTTAATGTTGTCATGAGAAAAGACATTTATTGTCCTGGTGAATTTGCCCATGCAGTGCACCAGGCCCCCCTTACCACCGAGCCACTGGCAAGGCCATTTCAACACCCAAAGACAAGTGCAGGAAACATTCTCAAGATCTCAAGGACTCTGTTATCATAATTACCGGACTGCTGGTCACTCTATCTGCTTCATTTGCACAGCTGCCATTGTTTGGTACGGCCGCGCTAATGGTATCCTTTGAATTGCTTCATGACTCTCTCTGTGTTGTGTCCTTAATGTTCATTTTGTTATAGTACAGAAGCTTGTTGCTTTGATACCAGAGTGGTTCAAACTACCACAAACAAATTACTTGTATGATTTTCAACATTTGGCCAATGAAGATGATTCAGATTTTGATTAGGCCAGTTAAGACTTTTAGCTAACGATAATCTGTGCCAACACCGCAGGTTTGCTTACCTTATGGCCTTGACATGATAGTGCTTTGGCTGTTGTCACAAAGTGACTCACGTGCGCTTAGTCTGCCTACACGTTCATGCACTGAAACAAATGGTGGGTTGAATTTATTCCATTTTATTTTGTCAAGTGGTCACGCAAAACAAAATCATCTAGATCCAGCTACATTTTTAAGTAGACTACACATCTACTTCAAAAATCATCTCAATCCAGATTTAAATGCAGATTCTATTGCGTGTCTCTTGTGCAGCCACTTGACAAAATAAAATTGAGTAAATTCAACACACAATTTATTTCAATGTGTCATTGGCTGAAAGGGGTGGCAATGATGTGAATAAACCCCACTTTTCCATAACAAACAGGCCGTGGTGCAAGACGGCTCACTTTCACACAGAGAACTGAGAAGAGAGTAAAAGATTGATTTGGTTATATAATTTCGTACTTCATGGATGAATTGGCTCTCTTTTTCAGTCATGTAGCTTTAATGCAGTTTAGCGTGTGGGATTTTTCCCGTCATAATCACAGCAACACCGCCACACACACATGCACACAAACACACCAACAACTAATTAGCTACAATAAGTTATTCACTGGGCGGCCCGGTAGTCCAGTGGTTAGAACGTCGACTTCACAGTGCAGAGGTACCGGGTTCGATTCCAGCTCCGGCCTCCCTGTGTGCAGTTTGCATGTTCTCCCCGGGCTTGCGTGGGTTTTCTCCGGGTGCTCCGGTTTTGAGCTGATTGAGCACTCTAAATTGTCCCTAGGTGTGAGTGTGGGCGTGGATGGTTGTTGGTCTCTGTGTGCCCTGCGATTGGCTGGCAACCAGTTCAGGGTGTCCCCTGCCTACTGCCCGGAGAGAGCTGGGATGGGCTCCAGCACCCCCCGCAACCTAGTGAGGATCAAGCGGTTCGGAAAATGAATGAATGAAAGTTATTCACTTAATATTGCAAATGTGTACCCGGCCTGTGAGTATCTTCAACAGATAAAACGACCTATATCGCTCTTGATGGATACATCGAGCTTGATAATTATTACACCCACACATATTTGTGTGAGTATACAGTAAGTTTACAGGTGGTTGCATGCATACATGTAGGGAAGGTATCATTTCCACATGCAATTTTTCAAAATTAGCAAAATTGCTTCAAGCCCTTATAGTAAAAACAGACATGCAATGCAGTACAGATATTTAAGAGTGAAGTTACACATGCAGCATGAATATCCATTGCCCCACAAAAGATAAACACTGATCATCAGAATCTAGTAGGC
Source organism: Hippocampus mohnikei (assembly GCA_026261675.1). Classification (NCBI taxonomy): domain Eukaryota; kingdom Metazoa; phylum Chordata; class Actinopteri; order Syngnathiformes; family Syngnathidae; genus Hippocampus; species Hippocampus mohnikei. The sequence continues at coordinate 16,313,688 of JAKGUB010000329.1, forward strand.
AATAGTTTGGAGATCCACGTGGGGGGAAAAAATTAATAAAATAATCCATGGAAAATGAACTGGAGCTGTTGCTATAACCACTTTTTTGGCTTCTGAAAAGATCAAGATGTTATGTCGTTGCTCGTTCAACACATTCACCCGCTGTGCAGCTGGATTTGTCTGCACAGCAAGTGATTGATGCTGTTGTTTTATTGTTTTCTCTGAGAAATGACGGTAATACTATGCCCTTTTTCAAAGTATTTTTTTTTTTTAGAAGTCAGGTTGTGCACTCATGGACGGCGGAGCAGTGTGGAATCTTGGCGTCTTCTCTTATCTGCTGAGTGGAGTGTGGGCTTCCTTCCTCCCCTCTTTCTCCATTTCTTCTCTATCTCTGGCACCAAACTTATCAAAATAATGTACAGTAAGATCATTTTTGGCATGTGCCTGACAAACTGATATAAATTTCAATATGCGTCTGACAGAAGTTTCATTTTGCCAAGAGTGCAAAACGAGGCATTTGTGCATGTGTGTGTGTTGTGTATGTGTTGGCTGTGTATCGACTTCTTTTTAAACACAAGTTGAAATTTACCCAAAAAGAAAGATGCCTCCATCATGGCGTGTTGAGAATCAACAAACATTTGTACCGTATTTTCATCGCCATCGGTTAACCGTAAAAGTATATTTGTGCCAATACTGTTTCCCAGATGAGAATAATTGAACGACTGTTCTTCCATGGAATTATTTTCATTAACAGCACCTGTTAGGAACCAGTCCAGTTTAGCTGAGAAAATACTGCTTCTTATTGAACATTCGGAATACGTCAACTCAGGCAGAAAGTGCCCGGGACAAAGGCAAGACTATAGTTTTTCGGGTTGTTTTCATTAGCAGGATTACACAACACCATAAAGGTGATTTTCACTAAATATTATGGTGTGTGCACATGAATGAAGTTTACTGTGTTTGGGAATTTGGCCAAACATTTGGGCATCCCAGCGAAATGAGGGTGTTTGAAACTTTGGTCACAGAAAGTAGACGAGACCAGCTAAGAGCCAGTCTAAGTTGTGGCGCAGGTGCTGAAACATGATTTTGATGCTTTCGATCAAAGCGTAAGCAGACAGATTCTGCGCTCCGCTGATATGTGTAGATCGTTGCATTTCATTCAGAAATACGACAACAGTGTGCATTGACCCCTCTGAATCCTTGTTGAAACAAAGTACAGTCGTAGAACGCATCATCTTTATTATATTTTTTAAAACAGCCACCTGAGCTGTGGCACAGCAAGTGTGATCACCTTGGTCAACTTTACATCAACCGCAAGCATCCTATCTATGTGCAAGTTCCTTATAAATGTGTTTTGTGCTTATTCTAAATGCACTCAAGCGAGTCTATTTCTGCTTCTACAATGTCAAAGACTGCGCGTGTCCTTCTACTCCGTTGAATTTAAAGTTGGCTGTGTTCACTCCCACAACAGCGCAAAGGCCTCATTTCTAACGTTCCCATCTACGATAATATCTTTTGTAGCAAACTCCCTTTCATGTGCACAATTACACTACCCTTTGTGCTCGATTGCGTCAGGCCTTCATAGGTTCAGTTCCCACTTGGCAATGGTGTGAATGTGAGCGTGAACGATTGTCTGCTTCTATTTTCCACCCTAAAAATTGTGAATGCATAAGTCCTTTGCCAATTTTGAAACGCAATGCTCAGTGGCACTCCTTCCAGTTTGTAATATCACCAAGAAGTAGTATTCAACATTTTATCGTCACTACTGTTCATTTTTCAGCCTTGGTGGAGTGTCGTGTTCTACTGAGTACCGCAGCAGTTTTTTACATGTTGGTCTTTGTCAGGTGTTCATTGTGAAGCTGATGTCACAGTCAAGGATACTGGAACCTTTCTTTCTTGGTCATGCCACTTGACATGGTGCCTCCAGCACCCCGGTGCCGCTTGGCTCTAACGTCCGGTGAAGGAATTTCGCACCCTCATTACACCTCGGCCACTCTAATTACAACCTGCTCAAGAGCTGTTATCCTACACCTTGCAGTGACAATGACAGCGACGTCTATTAGAGGCCAGTTTCCTGTTCGGTGGCGCAACACAACACCCCTGTAAATGAATGACGCCATCGTTCCAGAAAACACTTGCTGCAGGTACCAATTACTTCCACCATTTCGACAGCATCTGACTTTTCGGATAGCATAAATGTATATTTCTTAATTTTTGACAGTTGTGTTAGGGATGCAGCTGTAAGATGATGAAACTGAGCCGACGGTCTTTTGCTTGTTGTCATGGAAGAGAAATCCAGTTAAACAACAGACGGCACCATTGAACGTGTTCCATGGTGTGTGCGTGTGTCTCACACACACACACACACACACACACACACACACGCGCACGTACACACATTATTGTTGGAGATCCTGTGTTATGCTGACAAATCCTCTCGTGGCAGCAATCACCTAAGCGTCTTCCATGAAGGGGATGTTCATATTCCTCCACTTATTTCAGAATTTATTGTGTTCGTCACTAATCCAAAGATGGGTTCCTCATGTAATACCCGCCATCTAATCATTCTTAGTACCTCCAAGAGCTTGTTAGACAAGATCCTGCAGACTGTAATTGTTTTGTCTACAGCTCCCTCAGCGAAGTGCAAATAGATTAAAGCTTTTGAGACTGCATCGTTATTTTGCAGGAATATATCGCATTAAAATCTCTAACGGGGAATTGGCATATTCAGTGAATAATACACACGTCTATGTAAATACCTTGCTGGTTAAGACTACAGCATGTCCATTGTTTCCATGAAGTGGTTGGCTTTAAAATCGGCAACCTGCCTCTGCCTGCACCGTACAGTGTGTCCTTGCTTAATCTAAACGTATTACACAGCATAATGTTTATATGGAAGTCCATATTAGGCCGCGCAGATTCTAAAAGGTTTATGACGACCATTTAGCATCATCAGAGAGGGGCTTAACATGGCCGTGTCAAGATAACATGCAAGCGCCCGTGTTGTTTTCAGTGGCTGTCAGCACAGATTTTACAGTGGCTGCAGGGAAAGGGGGCCATATGTGCTTAAGATGCTCATGGAAGGGCTGAAACTGCAGGAGAGCTGGGACGGGGGGCATGCAAAAATAGAACAGAGAGACAGATAGCTCTCCCTGCCCAAATGGATGATGAGGAAGAATAGAGCGCAGCGGGTAATTTGACTGGAGAAGCGGGGGGGATAACGTGAAAGCAATATTTTGTTGGAAATGACAAATCTCCTCTCCTCAGAGCCTCTCTCGGTCATCTCTGCACAGAAACTAGGTGGAGCTATTGCTCACACTTGTGCGTCCGAAGGTGAGGAATCGGCAAAGAGAAGGAGGGGAGAACCTTGTTGAGGAAATCAATTGAACGTCTGCTTGACCTGTGGTTCGAGTAGAGCACATGCGACGCTGTAAACCAGAGTACATAAAATAAAAGATGAAGTCATTTAGCTCATGCAAATAAGGAAAGGTGGACTTTGTTTTTAAAAAAATGTTGACTCATCATTAAGATGACACCCAAGACGAATCCATCTCGGAAGATTGTGTTGCAGTTGTGCTGAGTTGAAATTATTCTTTAACTCTATCGCGCCATGCATCATAAAAGAAAGCGTTTAGTGCGAGATGAATAATCTTGCTCATGCATGCCTCCTCTCTACTGCACGCAACCCCCACCTTCTCCCGCCACCCCACCTCACGTAATAATCATCAGTAGGCAAGCCAGCTTAGTCAACCCTGTGCTACGGGTCAGGATAATAATTGCTGCATTAATTGGTGTTGTCCAGGCTGGACTAAATATAAGAGATCCCAGTGGGGCTAATAATTAATGTTTTGTACCCTCACTTTTGTCTCCCTTTGCTCTGCCTCCACCAGTACAGGCATCTCCCTGCACGCCCATGTTTGTGGTATCATTAAGAGTGCCTCGTCCTATCTGAATGAGAGCGATGACGTCTCACGGGGCTTTCAAACAGTGGACTGCAGCACCGCTGCCCGCTTTGTGCACTTTAAACACTGTTCAACTTTGATAAAACACTTTCGAAATCATTCCCTGACACCGCTCTCGCTCATCTCAGGAAGATGGAGACAATCGTATAACATCGCGAGCAAGCACCGCTTGCTTCAAGCCATCTGTCGCTCCCAGTTGCGATTTGCTGTAAAACCAGCTCATGACACAAAAATGGGATTTAAACATTATACATTTACATTTCAAAATATGCCAGTAAACCATGTCATTCTGTCTGAACAAAGTTTGCGAGCTTAATGCTAGCATAATGCAAAACACCAAGGAAAAGCTAACCGAGATCATCATATATTTTACAGTAATTGTACACTTTTAAACAACTGCGACACACACAGGGCAGCAACACATATAAACAGAGCATGCAGCAATACTCACAGGCAGATATTCTCTCTGCTCTGCCACAATTTGTCATTTTAACTTAATTTGTAACTTAAACTCTGAAATTGTTAGCATAATTGTTTGTTGTGTTTACCTTAGCCATTTTCCCTTGGCATCCTATATCACCACAGCAACTTAAAAGTTGCCCCGCAGTGCGATCCTCTGTTCCTTTTTCAGTAATATAACAGGCAATAACAACATATCAGACGATCTGGCTGTTACTCACCCTGCCAGGCAAGGAGAGTGGGCTGCTTTCTCTTTTCTGTAGAAGATGGCCCCAACAGGGATGCAGTTTTTTGCTCTCGTCGAAACACTATGGGCCAAATTCGCCAAAGGATTGCACGGCTTTTGCGTGGTGCTAACCGGTCAAATTGAAGCAAACAGATAGCATCTAATCCAGAAAGCACGCGCAGATGGTGAAATGCGTCACTCACTGAGATACCAAAGAGAATGCATTTCGGCGCGCCGGTGGGTTTTGCACATATTTCAATGAGATTCTCTGCATATTTGTCATAAATATTGCCCACCCCTTTGCAAATGAGCCTCACTCATAAGCAATTTCTAATTCACTAATGCCAGCGCCAATAGCCACAAGCAATTTGAGTGAGGCAAATAACGGCTAGAAGAAGATGGTATCAAATTGGCGCTACTCATTTGAAGCCGCTTTTGAACGAGAACAGATGCAAACTGCACACACTTTGTGGTGGTGTTTGCGTTGGTATGTCATTAGCACAATGTCCTTTGTGAATCAGACGGAGCGAACTCGGGGTGCAAGTGTAGAGCAATTAAAGGGGCTATCAGTAGCCGCAGTTCATTCTTTGGGGATTCGGCCGAGGTTTCTCCTCTCTATAAAGATGTACATTGAACTACTTTGTAACATCTTCTTCCCACTTGTCATCCCTTCTATAGCACCTGAATACGTCATTGTTGTTTACGAACTTGAAATGGATCTATTGCGACGTGTGTTTCCATGGAAGACTGTTTGGCTCCTCTGGCATAACTCTCGCAATATCCCATCTCGCAATATCTCATTATTCTTCATGCGAGGCTCGCAACGGCGCGGAGAATTCGACCCGGCGGGGGCGGCGCCCACCTGGAGGGCGATCTGATGGCAATGGGAACCTCGCTATTGAGTGTGCAGGTGTATGTAGTGGTGTTCTTGATCTTGTTATTGCCCTCTCATTCTGCTGTCTTTCTTTATCATCCGCTGTCTTGGATTTAAAAAAAAAACCACACATTTTTAGGGGCTTATTAAACCTGAGCAGCTGTTTTGGAACGATAAGTCGGTTTTGTTTCAACAGGCTTGATTGAAAGTCATTTAAGATCATATCTTGCATGTCACAGACTGAAATGTCCCCCCCGTCAAGTCCATTGACTGTAAACCACAATTACAGCGGCCATTTTAATAAGGGCCAAAGCGAGTGGAAACACAACACTGGTGTGTAACGAAGAGCAGTGGGAATTGGCCAAGGAACAGCTTGGCTTTTACAAACAGGCAGGGAATTAAGATTACATAGAGGCCCACTTAGTTAACACTTCTGACAGGGCTATTTGACCATCTGCTTTAATTACCAGGTACCGAGACAATCTCCAGCTAATGCCTCACTATAAGCAGTACAAAGGTGCAAATTAGTTTCCACTTGACAAAGCAGGCGTGCCACAAGTTGGACTAACGGCATCAGTTGGCCTCTGACATTGCGCTCCATTAAGAGTAGGTGCTAATCAGTGGGGTTAGCATGATTATGAATCAGATGCGGTGGTTGGCGTGCTTTGTTGGCTTCCTTTCAATTCGCTTGCACAAAACATCCGCATTGTTACTCATGCTGTGAGAACGCATGTTGCACGAAGAACATTTTTGGGGGGGTTTGCAGAGTATTACATGTGCACACATGTTGACTTCGAGGCAAAATTTTGCCACAGTGGTTGGTATTTCAAAAGCAAATGTTTATGAAGCCCCGAGGGCAGATTAAAACAGCTGTCTTCTGCACACGACGTGCTGCTGTACCCACTGTCAGTCGCCTTGAAAGGAGACTCGCATTTACTTGACTTTGTATGACAACTTTTCATTTTCCGGTGTTTGAGCTCGGCCAGGCCGCTAAAATATCCTGAAACACTCTTGTCGGATACCCAGTTGTGAAGCGCGCCTTTCCTTCTCCACTTAAACATCTGCAGCACCTTTACTCAGGTCACGACACGAGGGAAGTCTCCAGGATTACTTTTCACTTTTCACCCGCGCTCACCTCTGACTCAGTGGGTGTTACCTCAGTCGACGATCATCACAGGCGGTTTTCCTCACCCCGTATCGACGGGTTTGCCCGTTATTCTGCTTTCGTGTAGAAAAGCGCCGGCTATGTTGTTTTTAAATCAGGCAGTCATTAGTTGAACAGATGTCTTTTCTTCCAGTGGCTGTCCTTCAGATAAACAGGCCTGAGTGCTGACATATGATCCCTCCAGCTAACACAGCCCATCCTGACCAAGTGATGGGAGAAATAGTAATCAGACGGGCAGTCATGTGGATCACACACTATCCCGCTTCCCACAGGATAGACACTCCTTAAAATACATACTTGTCTTTTCTTCAAATTAAGACTTCAACAATCACAGTACATTACTCACACAAACACTATTTGGGTACCAATGTGCTCCGTATTACACGTAACACTTTGAAATGTGATTGCTCATCAACTGACTGAGTCCAGAAGAGGAAGAAATGGAAGCAGGCTGACTAACTATTCTTGGCAAACGCTTCCTAATGAAAGCTAAATGTGCGCCATTGAGAGCTCTTCCTGCAGGAACACGGTGTTCTGACAGCCCCGCAACCCGGGCAATCGCTGTCATTAATTAGGCAGATAAATTACGTCCAAAACAATGCCATGTTTAAATGGTCCGATTTAGCCCAAATGCTAAATGAGATATTACATCAAAAGCCAGCTGTTTTCTCTCTGTTAGCCCATTTGGCGCGGCACGCTGCCTTGCTAAAAGCCTTTGAAAGGTTATGATTTCCTCAGATGATAAGGCGGTACCTTTTAATGAAATTCTAATTAGTAATTTCATGGACTTTGTTAGCAACCGTATCTGATTAGCACATATTTTCACAGCCCACTTAAATTAAGCGCACTTAGTGTACAGTTTCCAACATTCCCCATTTGAAGAGCCGGTGCGTCGAAAGCACACTTTGTCGACAAAAAATGTTGGCGTGACAGAATATATCATTTTATTTTTGCCGTCACTGTTGGAACTTAAAATATGTGGCGAAAAAGGTCTTCATCTTCTTCAGGCCATTCTTGAATACGATAACACAGTTGGTTGACATTTAAGTTGTCTTTATTTGAGCTAGAAACGTTCAACTAAATGCGTGCGCAGTAATTTCACCGAAATACAGTTACTGTGAAAGGCACACTATGTATAAGCAAAGTCTCCACAATGTAATCGCGTTACATGTTTTCCCAGTGGACTGCACGTCTTCCGTCCCATTTTGTCACAGCCAATTACGCAGCATACAGCTCCATTGAGGCTTAGTGACTGTTGACCAAGGAACCCCAAAAAGACGTAATCTGATTTCACTTCCCTTCAAATCATTTCCCACGTTTAAATCTAATCCTGGTTTTACAGGATGAACTCTGACCTTGAATATCAACTTGACTGCATTTGGTATTTCATGTTCTTAGCAGCTCAGTGTGGGAGTCTTCACCTTCACAGTGAAGACTGCTTTTGACACAACCTTCACCCGGCCGCCCCATACTGGGCCCCCGTGGACCCTCTAAGGTCCCTAACCACACAAGTGTTTCCACGGTGGCGAAACTGTTTCGCTGTGAGTGACATCCCAGTCAGGGTGTCGGGGCGAACGCTTTTAAACGTGCATAAAGCGTGACAGACCACCTTGGCCCTACCTCCTTTGCCTCATCTCTCCTTTTAAAACACAGGGTCCACCCTGTCAAGTCACATGCCGTTGCCGTAATTTAGACTAATAATTGCCAGACATCACCACAATGAAACATCAGTGTCTGAACTTCTTTGGACCAAGCTGAATTTTAATACATTTGGAAAAGGTTGGCCGGAGGCACGAACCCCGCTCCCTGAGAAAGTCAACGCACATGTGGAAGCACTTTGGGAAGTGATAAATGATTTGAAATCCACAGCGTCCCCGAAAATGGAAATTAGGCAGAACAGGTGTTAAATGGGAACCACTGGTGCATTTTGAAAGGGAGGGGAGGCAAAACGGCCCGGGCCCGTGGGGCCAGATGTGACGGGGCCGGCCACGAGATGGGGAAGGCCTAGCTGGGCGCTTATGGCCTGGGGCGTGTGATGTTTGAAGCCCCCATGCGCCTGACCTCCCCTACAAGACATAACGGATCCCTCGTGTCAGCTGTTTGCTCCCGCCGCCTCTCCCCGTCCTGAAAAGTACGGTGGAACATTTGTGGCTGACGCTGGTTGACCTACGATTTGTTCCGATTTCCAGACAATGTTTCCCGTAGGAAATATGTTCCATGGCCGAGCTGTCAATATCATTAAACCTCTGTTTGCTCGGCAGGCATTTTGGTCGAATATTTTTAACACACTTTACAGTCACACAATAAGTAAAAAAAAAAAAATGGCCAGTCTTTGTGAAACAATAAAACACTCTTAATTTAAAAATGATTCATGAAGATGAGGCGCGAGGCATCTGCCATTGCATCTCGTTTTTACTTGTCACACGTGTGTGACTATGAGTCACCCTGAATCGTAAAAGCAATCAAGCACGCTGTGTTAACTGCGTCAACAAGTGACAAAGCACAAAAGATTTAGGAAAGCACTGGAGTCCAGCAAACAGTTCATCATGTGATGAGTGCAGAACCGAGGTGCCGCGCGATACGCAAATGCCAAAAATAGCCAAACAAAAGCAATGCTGGACACACAGCCAGATTTATCCTTTTGACTCTCACAATTACTGCGGTCTCTCAGATTCCCCTGCACTTAAAGACCACGCCAATATCTTTCAATTTACTCAAGGGAAAGATAGAGATCGAGATATAACAATTTTGCTGTGATGGGTGCTTTCTTTAACGGAGAAAAGTGTGCTGATTTTTCATTCACAGTCGGTCAGAATATAACAGCCTTTACAGGGCAAAAACAAAACAAAAGCCCACGTTATTTTCTCCGCGGTTCCTAGACGAGGCCCGAATCAAAATGCCCCGAGTCTGATCACCGGTTGGAGCCGTTCCAAATATGATAAGTCATTTACATTGTGAGATCTAACGAATGAATAACAGTGCGGCCAATTGTGCAGTCATTATGGAAAATAAGCCAAGTGGGCAAGAGGAACATGGAATCGGGTTTCCCCGCCGGACAATGAGCGGTCTCTCATTTTGGACAATGTAGTCCCTGACACTGCCTCTGTGCGTAAGTAACTACACGCCAAAGCTTTAATTTCCTTTCCATAGGCACACTTTGACACACACGACATACAAGGTTTGCGAGACTTTACTGGATACATTTCTTCTTCTTCCCTTTCAACCTGTCAGTCCAACTTACGGTGCAGATCTCATGGAAACTTTCTCAGGCTGTGCTGAATCGTCCGCTTGTTTTCGCACCGACTCTCAAATTGTTTTGTCACAGCTGTCAAAACACGAGGCGTCAACATCGGCTACGTATGCAGTTTTGATTGATGTTGATGTGCTCTGTATTGCCGAAACGCGCGAGGGCGGGAGAACGATACCGGTCTGGAAAATAGACAGCTGCCGCTATTTGAAGAATATAGTCCTCACAGTAATAGAGTGGCGCGCCGCCCAGATGGAGTTGAATCCAATCTATACATCAACGTATGTTAACTATTTCATTAACCTTGCCGTACATGGCATTGCCGGGGAACGCGGGGAAGCTGCATTGTTTTGACATGACACCGCTGCACGGGAGTTTAATTAGCCGTTCCATTAATAACACGGCAAACTCATTTGGAAGAACCTGTCCTCTTGAAACCACAGGAACAAAGAGTAGGAGAGTGGAAATCAATCTCAGCTTTGTGCCTGAGCCACTGACCCGTTCACGCTTTGAAGATTGCTGCTGCTGCAAAAAAAAAAAAAAAAAAAAGGCATCTGAGAAGTTATTGAACTACAAACAGAGCCTACCTTCCCCATCCATTCCAGCTGCATAATCAGGCATAATAAGTGACTGCAAAGGTCCACTTAATGTATTTCTAACACTGGAGACCTGCTAATCCTGTCAGGGGGAATGAGATGGAGGTGGGGGGCTTGGGGGGCGTGCAGAAGCCAAGCCATGGAGCTGAGCATTTAACTCCATAACCATGCAGGCAAATGCCTGAGCGCCTTTCACACAAAAAGAGAAAGAGAGGGAGAATAAGCCCAGCTTCGTATTTCAACCCAAAGTGGGGATCCATTTTTCCGCTTTAGTGCCCATCGAGGAACAGTGGGAATAACAACAACAGTAGCCGTGGCTGTAACAGCCCGTCTCGCCGGTCTCAGTCCTCATAAAGCCGTGCCATTATCACTCTCTTTATGGGCCTTTAAACACACAGCTTCGTAGATCGACTGTCTTCTGGCGAGCTGAGTCTCTGCCTCTTCGCTGCTCTCAGACAAAACACGAAATGTTCTTTTCAGGGTTGTTGTTTATTTATTTTTAACCCACAGTGCCGAACCAACACATCAAATCACAGCTTCTTTTCTTTTTCTTTTTTTTTAATTCAAAAAGGATATTTTGGTTGAGAATTTGTCGCTTTGAAAGGTGCCGTTAAGATCAGGATCTTGTGGGACACATGCAACAACAGCCCTCTGCTCCGCCATTGGTGAATTCAAACTTTTTGCTCTCCTGTTTTAATTGATGTAAAACAGCAAGTAAGTAAAGTAACGTAAGAACATTTGAAATCTGCTGGGGGGGGGTTTTAAGAAAAAAACTATCACAGTTAGTTAGTTAGTGAGTTAGTTAGTTAGTTAGTTAATTAGTTGGTTGGTTGGTTAGTTAGTTAGTTAGTTAGTTAGTTAGTTAGTTAGTTAGTTAGTTAGTTAGTTAGTTAGTTAGTTAGTTAGCAGTGTAATCAAGGAATATTTGTAAGATGCTGCAAGAGCAAAAAATAGATTCTCAGATGCTCTCAATATTTATCAACATTTACCGTCTTGGCGGTATCATCCACTCCTTTGGGGATTAATTAAGTGCGGCAGTTGCGTTTTGTAAAATGCATATTCTAAATGTGGAACTGAATGAATGCACATAACCAGAGGAGCATTTCCAGTCTCAATGATTGACCAACTATTTTTTTTTCAAGATATAAATAGAAGCATTAAAACATGCAAGAATGAATAAACGAGCTCGAACCAACACACGCAGTGAGAGCCATCAAGATAGCACGTTTTCTCCAGATTTGTTTGTCCAAACACCTTTTATATTGGGCTTTGAAATTCAGGGAGCCCATTAACAGTTCAAGCATATAATCACATCTCTGTAATGAGGTATTAATTAAGCGAGGGGCATCTTTTGGCTCGCTAAATAGCCTCATAAACAACTGACTGGAGATTTGTGATTTTTGACACCATTAAACAAATCAATATTGGGTTTTGCAGACATGCTCTCCGTCTGTCTCCCCCGCGCTCTTTGCCAATCAGCTCTCTGGAATACTAATGAAGGAATTAGCGGCCTCATATTCCGCATGTGTTCCATCAAACAGATCCTTATCAAGTGGGTCTCATTTGCATGGAAGAAGACTTTGCTTTGTAGGTAAAGATTTGACAATATGTCACTCATTATTCGAGCCCACCCCAAATTCAATCTGCCGTCCGTCCACTTGTCTCCTATTTTTTTTTTTCATGAATACCCCCATCATACACAATAATACCCACTAAACAGTCCTAACCTGCAGTTTCAATTGAGGTTAAAACATAATCATAAGAGTCATGACTTCCAAGTGGTTTGTTTGTTGATTCTCTGCCAACAAAATGTAAAGACTGCTTCCTCATCATGCTCATATTGACTGCTGCACTAATCAAATTACAGTGGAGCCGTCTAAATAAATCAGTTTGGGTCTTTAAGTTTTGTGTAATACAAACTGTATTGTTAAATGTGCTCAAAATCCATTTTTTTACATATCAACGGGAATTTTGGGGATAGTTTAGGTCAGGACATGTTCTGCCCGACTGTCCCCCAGTGAATCAAGCAATGTCAATATAGCGGCTTGTTTCAATTAGGTCGGCTTGGAAGAATGTGCACAGAACCCTGACTTCAACCCCATCAAACACATTATGGGATGGACTAGAACAGAAAATGATGAGCTAGCAGGCCTTTTCAGTAACTTTAGAGCCAGTGCAGATGCGTATGTGGAACTGGGAGTCGCCGCTTGGAATTGAAGCGGATTTACATGGGACAGGAGCCAATCTCTTTTTTTGTCAATGGACGCTACAGCTTCTTGTTTGCTTTCAAACTTACCTTGCAGCAGACGTGTGCACATTTTCAGCATGACGTCTCTGATCCACTGGTGATATTTTGGTTGAGAATTTGTCGCTTTGAAAGGTGCTGTTAAGATCAGGATCTTGTGGGACACATGCAACAACAGCCCTCTGTAAGTATTTCAGTTTCTTTAAATACTATTCTAATACTAGACTAGTTAGCACGTTGGCCTCACAGTGCAGAGGTCCAGGGTTCGATTCCAGCTCCGGCCTTCCTGTGTGGAGTTTGCATGTTCTCCATGTTCCTGCATTGGTTTTCTGCGGGTACTCCGGTTCTAAAAACATGCATGGCAGGTTAATGGAACTTCCTAAATTGTCCATAAGTGTGATTGTGAACACACTTAGTTGTTTCTCCGTGATTGCGCTGCGATTGGATGGCAACCAGTTTAGGGTGTACCCCGCCTACTGCCCGAAGTCACCTGGGATAGGCTCCAGCATGCCCGCGACTCTCGTGAGGGTAAGCCGATCAGAAAATGGATGGATGGATGGATAAATTGAGTCAGAACTCAATAACAACATAATAACTTTTGTCAGGCCATTTAGTCTGTCCGCACTAGTTTGGTCTCGATGTTCACTAAAATGATGACATGACAGTGTAACATTACGTCAAACTCAGTCCGATCCGCTTCATTGCACATGTTTGCAGCATTTCATTCCTCGAGCTTAGGTTTCAGCAGGCGATAGCAGAAAGCGGGAGCATCTCATTTAATCTGTCCTGGGAGTCCACTCGACACTGCTCAGACCAGGAAAATGAGTGACAGGGGATGGTCCCGTTGTCTTTGTGCTGCGTGTGTGGCCGCGGGGCGCTGAGTTAATGCAGGAGATTGACTCTTAATTGCAGCGGGGAACGCTCATCTTTTCTCATTAATGAGACGGAGCCGGAGCCCAGAGATTTTCTCATCACACAAACACTCCTCTACCGGCCAGGTTAAGTGCTGTTTAGATATCGACTTCCCTGCAGAGGGGATTTTTCCGGAGCACTGTGTGTCAAATTTTGAACACAAGCAAAGGATGAAATGGAAGTGAGGCAAGGTTAAGAGAAGACGGCTGTGTGTGTGTGTGTGTGCGTGTGTACGTGCTGGGGAGGAGATTCGGGTGAGGGTCTCACAAGAGGCCGGCTTCAATATGGACTGCTGAACCCTCTTCAGAGCGCCTAACAAGGCAGATGAGAAGGCCGCTTATGGGATCATGTTACATTTGCACTTTGTCCAGCCTCCAGATCAAAAGACAATCCAAATTTGAGGGCTTTACCAATAAAAAGTGAGTGTTCCTTGACGGACACAGATGTTGCGGGTGAGGCAGACCAGAGGAAAGGACATCGGTCCGTCTGTCTGTCTCTATGTCGAAAGGTGGGGGGTGAACCTCCGCTTGGAAAACCAACCCTGGCTGGCTCCCCATGATGCATAACCGTGAGGGATTAGAGCGCACAAAGCAGCAGACTGTTTGGTGGAGCACTAAAATATGCTCCTCTGGGGCTCATTGAAAAATGATTGCCGATTAAGTGTTTGAAGTCTGCCAAAGACGTGCGTTTTCAGCGGCGTGCTGATGAAACTCTATCTTTCCCGCTTGTGCGGACAATTTTCTCTCTCTTTCTTCCGCAAACTGTGCTATGATGTGCGCTCTCTTGTCCTGCGTGCAGTTTGAGGTTGCCAAACTCATTTCACCTCTTGGAGCCCAGCTTGACTGGAAGCCAGACAACCTAAAATGATAAGAGTGAATTAAGCGGCTCTTCTCCAGCGGGAATGTTATTATCCACCCGGAGAGACTCGTTGATTTCCTTAGGAGAACAACAGGTGAGCTTGTAGAAAACAACTCGCCGTCTATCTCAAGAGCAAAATGTTTTTCCATTCCAGTTGACCAGTGATATGTTGTGACGTCCCCTAATAACCTTATTTGGAGCGCTACAAATGGCATTTGTTCTCGAGACAATCCAATCCAAAGGGAAACTTTGGATTGGAGAAAACTTCAAATGTTCTGTGATTTTTGTGTGCGCTACACTGACCCCAAATTATGGAAGTGGTCTTGTTTTGGTTGCTGTTGTCTTTTATTACCACACCACTTGGGTGAGGATTGGAATGCATTTTTAAAACTCAAAAGGTCACAGGTGTCCCAGTAACGTGCCTGTGGCATGCATTTGTTCAAATAGCTCATCGATCAAGAAACAAAACACTTTACCCCCACTATTTATTTCCTGTCTTTCCGAAATGTGCTCGCGCCACCTTATACGCCGTTGGAACACTCGTTGAGAGCTCTTGACGTTGATGTGACACATCCCACAATGCACTGAGATAAACGCAAACAACGTAATTTTGGCAGGGTAGAAAACTTTTCGCTAATTTGAGGAAACGCAACACTTTGACAACGGTAGATAGCTGGTCTGTACCAGGGTGCCACAACAAGAGCACAAAAGAACCAAGTGCCGACGCGGGTCGCTCTCCAGTGTCGCCCGCTTCCCGATCCCATACGCCCCCTCAACAGCGAGACAGAGACGGCCAGCAATCTCCTCCTCACTTGCTAGCGGAGACAGAGGCGGACAGTCTAAAACGCTCAATGTAAAAAAAAAATAAATACACCTGATAAATGTCAGAAAACTATGACCAATCATGATCAAAATTCCCCCTTCAATTTCTGAAAATATCCAAATAATAACACGCGTATTTTAGATTTTTCAGGCATTTTGCCTTTTTCTCCCGCAGACGTTCACTGCAGAGAAAAAGTCATCTGAGTGCAGCTCTGCTTCCCATTTGGCTTTCAGACATAGCGGCTTGAAAGGGGCGGCTCTTCGCTGAGCCTAGTTGTCAAGTCATGGGTGGAGAAATGTATGTAAATTAGATTAATTGTGCTGTTACAATCAGCGAAGTTCAAAATGGTGTGGCATAATACATTTTCAGAAGCAGGCGGATAACCTTTGACCCTGAGCCAGCCAAAAGGTATGAAAATTTGGGAAAAATGGAATGTATGTTTTTTTTAAAAGCATGCAGAAAGCTACATTTCTATAATATCTTAACCTTGAAGTAGAAACCGGAAAATTATTTGACTAATCTGCAGTCTGACTTTAACTGGGGTCAGTTGAAGTCACTCTGCAGAGACATATGGAACTGCACTTCCTGTGATTAATTGTGCCCTCAGATGACAAAATACTCTAAAGAGAGCTTGAGGAAATAATTTGTGTGAGAGACAACGTCGAGAGTGATGACAAACGCAGCTTGGTGTTTTCCTGCTCGCACGTCAACTCGCTGCAACGGCAGCTTTGAAACCGCAGCGCTCCTCCATCTATTATTGTGTTACGGCCATTTGTTTTCATTATTGCATCAAAGAGGACCTGGTCAAGCGGCGGCCATTTTCCGCTGTACTGAGACCCACAGAACGAATGTGACTTGCGAGTCACCGGGAGGTTATGCAAACAATGGGGAATTTGTAGTTGAATAAAGGGTTAAACTCACATTCTTACGTTACTGCGTAAACAAGAGAAGCAGCCGCTTGAGTGCGGTGTGCAAAAGTATTTAGTGTTGCCCTGCTCTGGGATGATTATGAATATTTTTATAAGGCATACGCTCATTTAAGGCAATGTCATCAAGCCGTATTGTCCCGCATAATGTGATAGCGCTTGAAAGCGGTGTTGGTAAACAAAGCCGAAGGCTTGTTCAGGAGCTGTAAACGGAACTGAGCCGCTTCTGTTAAGTCTCCTCCGAGAGAAGCCGGAGGGCGAGAGGTGACGGGCGAAGCTCACCCCGGCGGACAGGTGGAGGTAAACTGAGAGTCGTACCACCCAAGGGGAGCGTGAACTTGAGACCTGTCCCTCACCGTCCCGTGAAGGTGGAGGTCAGCGCGATGAGATGCTCCAATCAGGCGCAAGGAGCAAAGGCCCTCTTCCGGAATGAAATAAAGCCAGCGGGCCGGCCGGGTCAGTCACAATTAGGACTCATAAAATAGAATCAAAAGCGGACCTGCAGTACTCGGGTGGTCAGGAGAGAACAGAGCATCTTTGTGCAGGAAGAGGTATCACTCAAGCGTAAAAACAGACACGCCTTTATCTGGGTGTTTATCTCTTAATCAACTCATACCGCTTTGATAAACGGGGAACCCTAAATGTTGGCTTTTCCCCACAATACCAGAAAAGAAAAACAAATCAACTTTATCACACAATTATAAACGGCGCAGTGTAAGAGCAGAAGCCGCCGTTTCTGCCGTGTCAAATAAAATACTGGTCCAAAATAATTCAGTTTCGACAATTAAACAAACAAAGAAACCATTTGTCAGTCACAAACATTTGCAGGGTCCCGCTACGTCTTCTAGCATCGGTGATTTTTGACAACGGTCTACCGATGTAACTTTACAATACCTCGAACGGGTCTCTGCGCTTAATACCGCAACTTTATTCTAGTTTCATCGTGCCTTTTTTTGCTCCCGTATTTACATTCTCAGTGCGGCCCTTATACTGTTCTGCTTTCTGCCAAAACCCAAAACGAATTGTGTCAACTAATATTCACTCACGTTGGAATGTCGTCAACCTCAACGTTGAGCCACTTCCACATCACATGTGACTTTTTTTTTTTTTTACTAATCTTGCTAAGACATCATAATATGGCAATAAGCCCAGAGGTCGTTTGCTCTCCAGCAGCATCTCTATCAAAAGCAGGTTTATTGTTTGTTTTTGAAATCCAGTAATTAAGGCAGCCGCAAATTTGTATTTCTGTTGTCTGAGGCCTCGGGCCAGGATTAACAGCACTTAGCATTGTAGAATGTAGCCCGCCTCCGTTAAATAGGCTAGATAAAACAACACCAACAACAACAACCAAAAAAAAAGACGAGTTTGTACGCTGAAATTTTGGGAACAAAGCCTTCCTGACACACGTATGTAATTCTTCACGAGTGAATCAATCAATCATCCGCCCACGCTGAGTCACTGTTAAAATGAATGACACGACTTGATGTAATGAATTATCGCCTCGTGACAGTCGTTGCTTTTCCTCCAAATTTCGACATAGTGTTATGTCGGCGCATGTCTTGATGAAACGGAGAAAAAAAAAAAAAGGCCGGTTGTATAAATGTTTAATGAGTAACATTTATGTTTTCAGCGCGTCGTGGCTCACCGCTGACATAAATCACACGTCGGGAAGTGAGACGGGCTACACCTGCATGCGGATTGCGTCTCAAGAAAAGGATAGCAAAAGGTATTTGGAACGGCCACAGCACTTTGACACTCATTACCCCGCTATTACACCAACACGTCAAGCATGAAAATATTTCTCATTTCTGCAGAACAAAGAGTTACATTCTGGCCCAGGAATCCAAAGATGCTCGCAAAGGACTCAGTTCCCCGAGGCGGCACCCATGGGCGACAACTCAACTGCCGGGCTTATTACGCCTGCTTGTCAAGCGTCAGCACTCAACCTCTTGCTCAATAAGTGACATGATTTGAGCTGTCAGCAGCAATGACCTGAGAGGAAGTTTTCTGTTCGGATGCCGCTTGTGAAGGCAGATCAAGGTGATAAACCGGATTTGAGCAGGTAATGAGTCATTTTAACGGATTCATCATTTCGCTCAGGCTGACGCGCTGATACCCGCGCCGATAATATCCACTCCAAATTATAGCCTGCGAAAATATCAACTTTACAGGTTTCACTGATGTGACAGTAAAGAGATTCCAGCGGCAGATTAGGACGCCTGCGAGATGAGCGGCGGCCTCAATCGCAGCCCGCAAATCACGATGGACGTCTCTCCGCAAGTTTTTCCAACTTCTGTCTGCTTTGTCCCCGTACAGTGTGAGAGAAAGGGAAACAATTACTCACATTCTTCCTGTCGAAAGTGACTTTCTGCTTCACTAACTACCAACGGCAATGTGGAGAGTTAAGTACTGTATTTGACCTTTAACAACACAAACGACAGCGTCATGAGGAAGTCCGCCCCATTTGCTTGTATTCGGCAACAATTTTTTTTCCGTAACAAATTATGGAAAAAGAACAACTCTGTTCCAACTCTTTCCATTGTTTTTGTTACTTCCTGCTCTGAGTGTTGCTTCGATTTATGTTAGATAAGTTTCCAAAATATTCTTCCACTTAAACACCCTTTGTTGAGGCTGGGCATTTGGAATCTGCGGCATATAAATGTGCAGCGCCAACACTTTCGTGCGCCGATAATGCGCGACGTCATACGTAATGATGACCTGAATTTCCAATTTTAAAGGCACATTTTCCCTCCCAAAATGTTGGTTTAAAATTGAAACTGTGGACTCAAGCAAGTTTTGTCTTGGTGCCAGCGCGACCAGAAGCAACAAAGTGTCAACGTGGTGTGAGCGCTTGTTGAGTCAAGTCGCTTCAAATGCTGGTGAATGAGCGTAGGACGTGTAGCACCTTGAGGAGGAAACACAAGATATTGCAACACCTTGGCCTGTAATGAGAGATTGCAACTATTATTGTGTCTTTCACCACACCAAGGAAGACGTATAATTATGAGATATTTCCGATCAGGATTTATGATGATGACTGTCATCCCCTAGTTGAGTTTGTAAGATTTGGACGATACTTTAGTCACAATCTGAAAGATAGGACAAAAGTAATGGTGGATTATTGTTTCTGGAAACCGTGACAAGCTTTTAATATGACTGTGATTTGAACATTCAAATGTGTGCATGTGAAAAGTTTCTTTTATTTATTTTTTCCATGTACATTCCAAGCACCTTAGCGCCGTCTCAGGCTATTTTCTGCTCCAGTGCAAATCCTAATTGATGGAGCTCAATCTCAGCTTTACATTACATGGGCAGATGACATCAATTGATATTGATATATTTCGCACGGTTCTTTCAGGCTAATGTTGTTTTGCCAGCCTCGTGACAACACATCGCCGAGGCAAAGGTGTGTGTACACAGAAATCCAATGTCTAAATGTTTAGACAATCATTATTTTCATTCCAAAACGTTAGGGTTGACTTAGCTTTGGGAGAAGGCGCGAGTAATTGTTGGATTGTGACGGGGTGATTGTGTTGTGCGAAGGCCTCTGCTGCTTTGGAATCTGTCAGGCTCACATAGTTTGGGAGACAGCCGTCAGACAATAATGTAGTGTAACATATCACTGTGATAAATGTCAGACTTTCTTTAGCCTCCCCCAAAGGCCACTCTTGGCAATCAACTTGGAATTGCTTCATTCATGCAACGCTGCAATTGATGAACTCATCCGTGATCGAACAGCGAAAGGTTGAACAAAATATATTCCGGTTTATTGATCAACATCTGTTTTGTCCACATTGAGAAAATATTTTTCCCATTATAAATATTCCGTTGAAAGAAAGAAACCGTTTCGTATTGCCAAGTTGAACCCTTACGAGTGTGAAGAGAAGTTAAGCAATGTTAATCCATCCGTCCATCCATTTTCTGAGGTGCTGGAGCCTATCCCAGCTGTCTTCGGGCAGTAGGCGGGGGACACCCTGAACCGGATGCCAGCCAATCGGCAGGGCACACATAGAGACGAACAACCATCCACACTCACACGCACACGCACACCCAGGGACAATTTGAAGTGTTCAATCAGCCTGCCATGCATGTTTTTGGAATGTGGGAGGAAACCAGAGTACCCAGAGAAAACCCACGCAGGCCCGGGGAGAACATGCAAATTCCACACAGGAAGGCCGGAGCTGGAATTGAACCCAGTACCACTGCACCGTGAGGTCGACGCGCTAACCACTGGATCACCAGGCTGCCATGTTAATCCATCCATCCATTTTTATACCACTTGGCATTATTAGCATCATTAGGTCACAGAAGCTTACCCCAGATGCTGGACTGTTGGCCTTCCAGTCGCTGGGTACATACTGGGCAGACACACAACCATTCAAAGATTCCGTCGTATGGGCAATTTGGAGTCTTCAATTAACCTAAGAAGCACAAAAACTACCTCAAATTACAAGTGATGATGGATATAGTATCAATAGGTTCTTACTGATGTGAATGTGAGTCGGTTCACTTCATACAACTTCCAGTGCAAATTGTTCTTCTCTTTGTATGTTCTTTGAGCATTTTTTGGGTGCCCCTTCATGAGGGATAAATGTCACAATAAAGACACAGAGAGCAGACACACATATGGCGATGGTTGGAAATGTTTTGGGTGTAACTTTAGAAATGTATTAGTCCTCAAAATTCATTCTGATCTGACAGAATTGTGAATTGTGAATTGTGTCAGATAAGAACAGAGATATGTTTCCTTCAAAAAATACTAATTGAGTCGTCCTCGTTCTTTCATGATTCATTGTAGGCATCAGTTGCCGCCGGTTTAGTGGTGCTCATTCTCCAGGCTTGCACAGGAGCCTCCCTGAGGGACTTTAAAATCTACCTTAAGACTGGTGCTTTAACCCCCCCACTACCTTCCTTCAGAGGTTTACCAATAAACAACAGGTCATCACCTGTCGTGGTAGGTGATTTATTTGACCCTGAATGGCCATGATGGGCGTGCACTGGAGAGGGTGGCAGGTTGGGGGTTAAAGAGGGAATACCTCCAGCTCCACAGCCCTGCAGGCCTGGAAGTCAACGCCCCCACTGTAAAGCACTTACCACTCACTTCGTTCTGCTTCTTATTTGACTGCTTTCTTTATTTGCACAGTAAAAACGGCCTAATCATTCCCATTTATCACCAGGAGCTCATAAAGTGCCTGAAGGCTTGACTAGTCACTTCTTTGGCAGGTGTGTGCATGACGGGGTGGGTGTGGTGAGGGACGGGGGGCTGCCCCAGACTATGACATCACATCCTGAAGTCCAGCTGCCTCTGAGTAAGCTACGCCCAGTCTGATACCATTTAGGCCCGGCACATGGCCACCATGTCATTGAGTAGCGATAACGGATTATAGCATGTTTCCCCGCATCTGTCCGATGGATTGAGATGATCAGAGGAGGTACAGGGCAGGATCGTGTCCAGGAACCTAACTAGCGCAGAATTATTCAGGAACAGGAAATTAAAAAATTCCTACAATGCCGATCCACCACTAAAAGCAATTCTTGTACAATCTCTCTTGTCCCCTGTCTGAACCTTCAGTCAGTGGGGGTTCTGTTTATGGGCCATAACAAGTTTGCCTGTTTTCCATGCTTTGGATATCAAAAGTCTACACAGTGCTCTGTTCAAATGTCAGGTTTTGGGAGGTAAAATAATGAGACCAAGATAAGTCACTTAAAAACCTTTTCCGCTGTTAATATGACATAAAACCTGTCCAACTTCTTTGAAAAAAAAGAAATATTTTCTAATGGGGAAGTAAAAAAAAGAACTACTATACAGTAATGTGGTTGCAGTGTAGGCACCTTCTTATACTGTAGCTGGGGATATGATCGCTCAGAACCAACCAATCACAATCAAATTAATTAAAAATGGGAGTCAGCGCAACCTACCACCATTTGAAGTGCCTTTGATGAGCCCCAAATAGAAGCCTTAAGGTTGTCTTGCTAACACAAGAGATGGGATAGGCTCCAGCACCCCCGCGACCCTTGTGAGGATTAAGCGGAACAGAAAATGGATGGATGGATGGATATATATATTGGCCTTAATTAATTGAATAATACTAATGCGGGCATTTGCGAAAACAGAAAAACTTGGTCTCGGCTGCCCCTTCACATATTTAGACCACGCAAGGTGTTGGTATGTTTGTAGATGCATGCAGCTTAGCCCCATTGGCAACGCGCAGTTTGCGCTGCTGTGGGCGTGAACACAGGCATGTTGCTTCTCAGCCAATCAAAGCGGCTTCTCTCATTCCTTTCGAAACCAGTGCACAAGAGGCATACAGTCGTTGACAGGATGAAAGCAGAAACTGATTTGCTGAAGTCCATGCAGGAGGTCAAGGCAGACCAATTACGTTTATCAGGAAATTCAAGAAGATCTCAACTTGCAGTTGATGTTAAGTTGGACAGGGTGATCACTTCCCACTGGGAAGTCTCCTTACACCATGATAGTATGTATTCATGTGTGATGCCCCCCGCCCCACATTCTGTACTTGTGCCACGGCCAGGAGAGGGTGATTGAAAAACAAATCAACTGTTCAATGAATTGATTTCTACAGTGATTGAGTGGGCTCAATGCACACTGTTATTGTATTTATGAATGACATATGATAACATCCACCACACATATATCCATTGAGCTGAGAATCTGTCTGTCTGCAGCTTCATCAAATCCACCAAAATTGCATTCGGCCCCTTGTGCCAATACTTGGGCGTGTTTCCAGCCGGTGTGAAATTTAGTTTCTTTCAGCCGCCAAATTGTCAGTTCATGTGTGAGGACCCAACCTCAGTAGGTCGTAAAGCCCAGCATGACGAAGAGATAAGAACTAAATAACCAAACAGGCAAAACGAGGCTTGCACCACCCCAAAAATCAAGATGAGCCAGTTTTTACACTTGAGTGCACTTGCACTGTCTACAAATACTGAGCCGCTGTCGTCAAAACTACCTATATTTGTATTCCAGTTCTTTGTTTTTACGTCTTTAGCTCGGCCATGCCTTGCAAAATTGTGCAAAGAAAGCTGAAATTTTGAACAGGTAGACGTGCATTCAAAAGTTTAGAGAAGGTGCTTTTTAGGTTCATCCTGAAATGTCACCAATTTCTCCATTTAAGGGATTTCCAGGTTGTAATTCCTGCAGATGTTGAAGTTGTATGGACAGTAAGTTATGTCTCTTCATTCTGGAAATAATGTATCTGCCGCCGGTCTCCACTTCCCATTCAACATACAGTCCTGCATTAAGGCTGCAACGTGCACAGTTGACTGAAATGTTCTGTGCAATAAACGTTCTACATCTGTCACCGACTTGAAAGTATTGTTCCTCCATGAGCCAAATCAGACGGCGGGAAATTATGACATGGCGAAATGGCCTCCGAGTTCAACTGTGCGCTTTTATGTGGGCAATATTACAGATTCAGTGGCCGCATTACACAACCTCCTCAAAGCGGTTAAAGTTAAAGCGCTCATTGTAAAAGTGTAAGCAGGTGTGAACAAAATCCCAACACAAGTATCAAACTGTGACCGCTCGCAAAGGTTGACCCTAAACCCGCATGTAAAATATTAACAAACGACGGAAGAATTACAGGCGTATTACTTTAAAATTTCAGCGGCATGTGGGAACAGTTAATGCGGCACCACTAATATGTCCTCGTGGGCTTCTGTCATTAACAGGCTGGCCGTGTCAGGAAGGCGGGGTGCGGTGTGACGGAGACCAGTCAAGCCTATTTGTCCAAGACCTCAGCGCACCTTTCAAGGCTGCATGAGGATGTCCATGTTTGAAAAGAATCACTCCTCCTAAAAGCCTTGTCGCCGGGATCACGTACTTGCCCCATCAGTCTTCTTCTTGACCAGATCGGGGTCATATTGCGTTGGCAAGTAGTTCATTTGTTTTAGCCACTTCGGAACGCTCTGTGGATGGGGTTGCTCAAGTGGAACCACGTACGGTGGAGGGTTTTGAAAAGCGCCGATTTTTCTTGTGATAGTGTTTTGAAATCAAGGTATTAATATTTTATTTGTCTGACCTCAAGAAATGAAAAGAGGTTTATAGAAAGGTCACTGGATGAAAGATTAACACCGGAAGTGTCTATGTGGTGTGTGCATGTGCATGTGTGTGTGTGTGTGTGTGTGTGTTCATGATTCTTTGGGGACAAAAGTCACATGACTGGAACCTCTCGCAGTGCAGAGAATAAAAGTCAAAATAATACCAGACGGGAGCTCTCCCCTGAATATCTGTTTTCGCATTGGTCTTTACAACATATTTTCCTCCCGTGTGTAGGTAGCAATCATCTCTGCTCATATTAAAATTCCCGTTAATTTGTCCGTCGATGACGTTGCAAATTCCATTCATAGTTTTGACTCTGAGCTTTCCTTTTGCAGCCTAAAGCAAAATGGTGAAATCACCGTAGGCGATGATTGATTTTTCTTCCCGTCCAAAGTTGGTTTCAGCCCGCTGTGACATCATATTTTCCCGTCAGGAATAGGTTAGCAAATGTTTATTGTATATTTATTTACTCATGTTGTAGAGCAGACGCGGCAACGTCACCGTTTTCGGCAGTCAAACAGAAGTGGAACGCTCGCTCTCCTTTCCACTGTTTTTTTGGCCTCCACATGCTCGAGTGAAGCTTTTCCAACAGCCAGTTCCTCAAGGCGTCTGGCTGGCAGGTAGCATTGCAGTTGGTTCATAAAAGCTTATTTGCTGGAAACAGCTGCTGATGAGTATGGCGCGACTCAAAGACACGTGACACGAGGTTGATCTTCGTCTTGCTTCGTTTCTGTCTGCGCTAAGTAAGCGGCGTTAAGTCAGTCGAGTGGCGCTTTGGCTGCATGGCACACACACAAAAAAAAAAATACAGTTATTCGAGCAGAGTCTATTTAATGCCTTTTCCAAAGCGGAGCCATGTTTAGCCCTGTCATGTACATTACATCAACCTTTAATTCTGCTGCCTCCTACAACAATCATGCGGAGGAATTGTCAGGGAAAATCTCAGTATACACACCGTGGTAAACGTGTGTGTGTGTGTGTGTGCGTGTCTAAACTCACGCAGCTATTTTTCTCTCTGTCAGAAACGTGGAGTGTGAGTTGTATTTGAAAGGTGGTAAAGCGGCTGAGGCTCTTTAATTTCCCCCCTCTTCACTGGCATGAGGGATGGTTCAAAGGGTGACTCTCTGACAGTGCATGTGATCGCTCCTCCGTCCTTTATCTGCCTCCCCACATTAGCACGTAAATGAGGCTGCACTTTGGGTTTTGGGAGCTGAAGCGTGCTCAGTGTAAACAGGAGTTGTACTGTTATCGTTATTGGACAGATTTCCGACACCCTAACACCTCCCTTTCATTAACATTCAAAAAGGCTGGGATTTTGACACGGCCTCTGTTTATACAGATTTTGAATACTTTGCTGGAGGGATTGTATACAAAATACTGGATACATACATAATACCGCCACTATTGAGTGGAGTTATTGGCAACCTCAGCACAGCATTAGAGCCCGACGCGTGACCCAGTAATTATGGGTCGACCAATATTTCTTTTTTCATTAACACGATTTGATCCTAAAAGGTGTTTGGACCAGATCAGTCTCCAGTCCAAAGTTTTTAGGAGGGCACTTGAAATGCATGGGGTGGGGTATGCCTAAACAGAAGTGTGTGTGTGTGTGTGTGTGTGTGTGTGTGTGTGTGTGTGTGTGTGTGTGTGTGTGTGTGTGTGTGTGTGTGTGTGTGTGTGTGTGTGTGTGTGTGTGTGTGTGTGTGTGTGTGTGTGTGTGCGTAGCTGGAATGCAAACGTGCAACAGATTCTTATACAGTTTACGATGTTGCTCAAAGCGCTAAAAATGTGTCCGGTTTTGTTCATGTGGTGCAACATAACGTTGTGCTGGCTTGCTTTCTTGCATTTGAGTACAACAAGCACAACGCCATGCTCTGATTCAGAGTCTCCTTTTTTTATCCAAATTACCTAAAAAAATATATATTTACCACTAACTCTGGAGAATTGCGTTCTGCACAATGTTCTCCTTAACTTCCACCTAAATTCCCAGTGTGTCTCTCAACTTTGCTCCGCTCTCGGTCGGATGTTTGCATTCGGGTGCGCTCAGCTGATGTACCGCGGCATGCATGAAATGAGCAGGGGTGCTTGGAGAATTTATAAAATCATGCGGTCCGTCATTCATCATTTGTCAAAATGTTGCGCCCCCCCCCCTTTCCCCTAACCTGCTACGTCACTGAGTAGCACTCTTTCCCTAGCAAACTAGTGTGACAATTTGTTTTTGTGGATAAAACGTTTTGCTACCCCTCAAAACGATCGATGCAATCGAAATGCAAAAATATTGTTTGTTGCTCGGTGGAAATGGTTGAATCCCAAACTAGAAAGAACAAGTTACTCGAACAAGAGAGTGACTCAATCGTTGTGTTCATATGATGCGATTTGATCACATATCTGTACATCCGGTGCTATGTTTAAGTGTGTGACTCATCTCGGCGTGTTTGTTGCAGTGCGTTCTCAGGCCGACGGTGGGGTGACTGCAGTGGGGTCCCGAAACTCCATTGTGATTCGAGCAGAGCTTATCACATGGGAGTGAACTGGCAGCCTCTTAAAAGGTATTATACGTGCTCCCGTTCGCCTTCCCTCTGTCTGACAGGAGCCCTTGGGATGAAAGGGAAAAGCTGTGGAAAAAGAGACATCGGTTCCCGACATGGGGAAGTCTTTGTTTCTATTCTCTCCATCCCAAGTCTCCCCAGGAATCCTAATTCCCACCATTCACCTACCTATTGGCAGATGAAAGCTGGGCGAGCAGGAAGGGTTGGCGGTGGTGGTGGGGGTGGGATAGGGGCTCCTCAATTCAGACAGCTTGTAACCAGTCTAGTTGAGGGGGAGCGACACAAAGCTCTTGAGTGAGAGAAGGTTTGGGACATAGATCTCCAGTCGCTTTGAATTTAACAATATGGCCGAGCAAATTCTTCCAAAGGGCATTTTTACAGGAGCTGATCTGAAGTCTGCCATTGAGCCCGTGAGAAGCGGTTTGTCGTCACAACATCACATAACATGACATGGGATTCTATCCTCCATCTCCAGAATCCTCCTCAAAGAAGGAGAGCAAAGTGTCAGTGCTCAACTCCCGGCCCTCTCTCCCTCATTATTCCGGTTTCTTGAAACCACCCTTATTAAAGCTGTTCTCTCCTTTTCGGAGGGGGCTGAGACGGTGATGTCCAAGTTCAGCCGATGCCAAGCCTGGCAGCTGATGCGCCTAGTGCGGGTGCTTGGCATTCGAATGAGGGATACCAGTCTCTGGGGAGTGGGAGGTGTTAACTTCTAATGGCTTTCTCTGTCACGGCCCTGACATCTGCGGGGCTCGCGGCAAAGTGAGTGAGGCCTTTTTGAAAAATTAATGGAGCCGAATGCATCTCGCAGCAAAAAGAGGGCTGGATTAATCAGCACATTAAGGGCTAGCTCCGGATTGGAAATAATTATTGGAGCTGACAAGGTGCAGAGATGCCAGCGCCGGCTCCTTTCAGGAATGCATTTTAAATAGCAGTTTAAAAAGCCTTCAGATGTTGGCATTATCTTGCGTGACCAAATTAGGAGCAAATGAGAAAAGTTTATCTGGCATTTTGGAGTATTGAAAGAGCTTAGGCTTTATAAATTATACAGTGTGCTTCTTGTGTGTGACATTGTGTGTCTCTTTCTGCACGTGTGCGAAAAGAGGGTGCGGATATCTTTCCTGCAAGTATACGGTGAAGGAATTGGGGGTGGGGGGATGTGGGGGGAATCGCAGGTTTCAGATTAAAAGTGGGTGGTTTTGTTTTTTTTTCCTCGACAAACTTTAAGGGGGATTAATTTATATGGGTGCTTGAAACCATCATGCTATTTGCGCAAATGAAGAGTGCATGTCTTAACAACCTGAAAGAGGCAGACACTAAACTGATTACTGCTGACCACCCATGAAAAGCATGAAGAGGGGCTGATTTAATAAGCGGCATGTTTTTTCCCCTTTCAGGAATAATCCTCTCTAATTTTTTTTCCGGAGAAGTGATTGGGCCATGTTACAGTCATTATTCAGATTCAGTCGATTTTAGACATCAGTTGCCTTTCATCTTTGCAAAATCGTGGTGAAGCTAGAAGAATGAAAGATGAAAAAGTAACTTTTTAAGATTAAAAAGATGACATTTTTACTACATCCTGATGAGTGAGGAGAATGAACAGATCGAATGTTTCCCTGAAGCTGCTAAATGTTGTCAAGATGTTGAGTGGCATTCAGATATGCCACCACATCTTACAAAGGCAATAATGATTATTTGGGATGAGGCATTAATCAAATTCAAATCGACATCTCAATGCAGTCGGATGCAAATTACAAATTGCAAAGGGTGCAATTAGAGACTAAAAAAAAAAAAAGGCTTAATTTAGGTCACCCACCAGGCTCTATTGTTTTTTCTCCATGTATTTATTTACATTTATTTGTCTAGACAGGTTCACTGCTGAAGAAGTCGATGCGTTTAGATATTGTTTTGCAAATCACGAAAGTTGAAGTGATAAAGCCGCAAAATAGTTTGCATTATTGTTGTAATTGGATTCATGGTTATGCCGCACTTGTTTGGTAGATTTTTTAAAATTATTTTTCTAGTTGAAAAGACTGCAGGTCCAAGCGTCAAGTAAGTTAACAGCTCTAATTGAAGTATAGATACATAAACTGTCTATCATGGTGTATTTGCCTTTATTTTAGCATAAACTAGACCAAAACATTTATGTAGAATAAATCTGATGCTGTTTACTGGAATATAGATTAATTTATTGCTTGTGTTAAAAATTAAAATAAAACACACAAAAATAATCACGCATTGTATTGCAATCCCAATTCCGTTATTTTCATTCCGCCCTGTTTTTGGACGTTTTTAAAAGTGTGTTAAGTTAGTCATTCTGCATGAAACAGACTCAGTCCTGCCCTGAAAACAAACAAAAGAAATAATATGAAACCAACGATTAGCCCTCATAATGTTAACATCGTCATAGTTGGGGGAGGACAACACTTTTGAAGGGGCCGGTGGACATCAATGGGACTCGGCGAGGAATTCCAAATGTTTGCCTCAACTGTTTGATCTTTAGAGCACCTCCATCAGATATGTCACCCTTGGATAGAGATCTGCATTATAGCTGTTAGTCCCTTTTAACTGGAGCAGCTCTCCAGGTAGGAACAACATGCCGGCTGGTCAACCGAAAGCACCGAGTGGCCGCAATCATGGTCACGATCTCCGTTGCACTGAAATGAAAGAATCCCAAACTAATCGGCGCACTATGTTGTCTCGAATGCCATCCGCCACTGTGTCATTGCACGAGGCATGACTAAAGGCAAGCCTGACAACACGGGTGGGTGCGCCGATGCAATCATGTTTATGATTCACCTGATTTGTGGGGTGGCAAATACCATTGAACTATTCAACAGGGAATTGAGGGAAACGATACTCTGATACAAGCAGCCACATTGGAAGAATAAATAGGAAGCCATCGTCGTGATTAGCTTGAAATTTGACTCTTATTGCATGATGCGGCTTATCACCAATTGACACCAGGTTGCATTATCCAGCAGTTATGTCCTGATTGTCGCTTACTTAAAATGATACAGTTGGTAGTAGTTTGAATGAAAACTTTGGGAAAGATTCAATACTAGAAGAGTTCACTTGTAACGTGAAAGGTACATTTGTCCATTGACAGTTGGCTTGAATCTGGACCAGTCCCCCACAAGCCAGCAAAGAACAAGGCCGATAGCTTCTCATGTCAGGGCTGATGTCTTCCTGAGTGCCCTGAATACTCACCTCGTCACAGACATTGTTGACCAAGTCATGATTGATAGTTGGCAAGATCTGTTAAACCGAAACGGACGCCAGCAAAATATGCGAGGCAAGTGGAGAGAAATGAAGAGTTTGATTTCACACATAGATCCCAAGATCTCAAGTAGGCTACAAGTACAAGGTGGTGGCCAGGGTAGTGAAGGTGACGTGCACATGCCACTGTTGGAATAATGAACTTTGCTGTACGTTATTCCAACACGAGCTAACAAAAGCAAGCGAATTCCAAAAGCTCAACGCTTGATAATGGACACCGAATTCCTCGAACAAAAAGTCACTGAGTTCCAACACATTCATCCGGGAGTCTCCGTGGAATCTGCCCGCTCTTGGGCCTCTTACTGAAGATGCACACATATGTCAGACTCTTTCAAGAGGAGCACTACAAATCCGTAGCCTGAAGCCCTTCTAGCAAAGCCTGGTTGGAACAGGCAAAGGTGTCTCTTAGCCAGATGATTCTCTTCAACCAGACTGCGGAAACATGCAGCAACCTTGGGGACTCTGCTGTACATGGCCGACGCTGAGTTGGACCAGCTGGCCATTTTTCTTGGTCATGACAATTAGAGACCACAACTGCAATTCCATGATGGTTCTGCAGGAAAATGGTGCATTTCCTGATTTGGTCATAAAGCAGGTCATTAGTAATCCGAGGTCCCACTGTATTCGTCAGTGATGAAGAATGACCCTGAACATTTTATGGAAGCAACACTTTGAATGTGTTCATCCATATACTTTGAAGTGACGGATCTTTGGAACAAGTATTTCTCTTTGTCCAAATACTTTATTTCTCTTTATACTCACTACTACCAGTGACAACCAACCCACTACTGTATGCCTCCGCGTGCTGAGCTTTCCATGCGTGCGCAAATACTGCGATGGCTTTCCGACTGACACGATCCCTCCGCAAACGAATGATCCCCACACGAAGTGACAAACTTCACAAAGGTGGGTGTTTCTCCAGAAGCATTCCCAGCCATTCATGACTGCCTGTTCCAGCTCCTACTTCAGCGCTTGCTGCATGCGGCGGCTCATCTGAGCCCCGTGGCCACAGCCTCGGGCAAAGCATTCTGGGTAGCGCTTCAAAACACTACCCTTTCTGCTCTGTTCAAAAGCTGTTTAGAGCTTACCGATGGCTCCTTCTCTGCTATCTTTGCATATCCACACAAACGCATACAGTAGACGTGGATTAAAGGAACTCTGTGAGCATGTGTAAGAAAAAGGGCTGCATATTTTTTGATGTCGTTGTCATTGTAACCTGATCATTCAATCCACCCTTAACGGGTTGCTCAATTGTTTGCCGCAGTTCTCCAACCTTCTGCATACATGCTGCATGATCGATTTTTTTAACCAAATCAAGCAACATAATCAACCTACTATTCCTCAAATGCGTTTCATTAAAAGCAAGTCGACGGCTTTGTAGTTTCCAAAAAAAGAAGAATCCGCGATCTCCCCGACATCCTGCAATTAAACTATCTTGATAGCACTTCAACAAAGAGAAGATCAAAGGTCATCGGCTGGCACCGCGTCCACTGTGTGGGTGCTAGCGGGACAGTGTGGCAGCGGTGGAGAGCTGAGACTGAGGGCAGCTGCTGTTGAGTTAATGAGCGAGGAGGGCACTGGGCCCCCCGCCGCTACTTGTTGCCACTTAATGGCCCCACTAATCCCTGCGGAGGCAATGGCTGTACGCACAATTGCTTTGCCCTCCATGTGGTAATATATCCCGGTGGCTGGTTCTCACACCCAACAACGGCGCTCCACAATTGAGAGATGCGGCTAAGAAGAAAGGCCGAGCCGCCTCATTATTTGTCCTTCAGTCTAGAACTTTCTTTGAATGTTGTTTTTTTTTTTTTTTTGACAAACACCACCTTTCACCATAAGGCAGGAAGGTCCAAAGGCTGTAAAGTTGAGCCCTTTTTTTTTTTAACCAGTCAATGGTTTGATTTTTTTTTTCCAAAAGACTCATTTTATGTAGGCTATTTGACCTTTTTTTTTGTTTAATAATTCAAATTTGTCAGGGTTATAGACACCACTCCTCTGTCTGTGTGTGTCAAATTTCCAAGAGTTTTATTTTGTTTTTTTTAATTGTGCTTTACAGTGTCTTTAATGAAGAAATGGAAACATCCGGAAAGTGTGGAGACATGTCCGCCGAGTGTTCCCCTCAACTACATCCCTGGGTGGAGATATCATTATATCTGTAGTATACCGTGCTGGTTATCTTTTGTACTACACCGCACGGAATAGGAGCAGGAAACACACACTTGCACACTCACCCTACGACAAGCTGAACATTTTGTTTCAATTTGTTGTGAAATAGCTCCGCTATTACGTGTGGTTCAAATGTTAACATTCAGCAGTTTTGGGTTTGTAGAATAACATGAATGGAAACGCTCACAGCACTCATGCAATTAGTCTAACTTTCTGACAGAGTCAATCAAAAATGAGCGTGATTTTCATTGTAGGATTTTGGATGCAGCTCTTGTAATTAGGATCATTAGATTGTGTAAATGTTGTGGTTTGTGTGTGTATGCCAACATCTCCAAGTACTTGGCCAACAGCGCTGTAAGCGCAGAAGGGCATCAGGGAGC
The DNA here is from genome assembly GCA_026261675.1 of Hippocampus mohnikei. Lineage (NCBI taxonomy): Eukaryota > Metazoa > Chordata > Actinopteri > Syngnathiformes > Syngnathidae > Hippocampus > Hippocampus mohnikei. Next base: position 16,346,396 of record JAKGUB010000329.1, read on the forward strand.
TGATTTGCTGGGGAGATTTGAAAGCATGAAAATTCAAACCACACTCTAAAAACATTCCGAATCTGAGTGTGGTGGTGGTGTCAGGTGGTGTCGCAGGTCGTGCAAGGTAACGCGTCTACAGCAGAAATGTCAAAGTTGGCATTTATCATGTATCAAACTTGTCAATATGTCAATGCAATGGTAACTGGACTTACAGTTTGGAAATTAACAGGTAGAACTCACTCGCGTTTTCCCCCACCCGGGAGCTTTTTTTCCTCCCCAATCCGCCAACATACATATACCGGTTGTCTAGCTAATAAATGCAAAGTTTTCAAAGTTTTCCCTGAATGAAATTAGTCTCACAGGGAGCCCCGGGCAGTGGAAAAAACATGATTTACAACTTTACAAGCATCTTTTTTGTTTGTTTGTTTATGAGCTGCTACTTCAACTCATTTGTGATTAGAGGACGAGGACAGTCGTCGCACCTCCAGAATGTGCTGCGACCTGCCCAAAACACAGGCATGCACAATCCCTGCAAACAGCGCTCGTATATAAACACTTTCCATCCCTCAACCTCACATCCAGATGTGTGGTGCTCCCGGCTTGCCAGCTGAGCGGAGCGCATTACCAACGGCAAAGAGCAAAAAGCACAGATGAAAACAGACTCTCTCAAAGCTTTTATTTATGTGTAACTAACTACCCAGAATACATTCGCACTTGTCTGTGGTTGGAGTTGGAAAAGGTTTTACGCTGTTCTTACTTCTGCTAGCGTGTCTTGGAGGTATTGACTTGGCACCCCATTGCTGAAATCCCCAGAAACCGTAGAATATTGTACAAATAAACTTTCAGGCCACTAACTTTATCAACACACTGCAAATACATACTGTACATTTCCAACAATGTATGCAGTATATATATATATATATATATATATATATGAACTTTCATCATGAGATTGGGTGTTTTCAGATCATAATGCAAAAATGGCAAAATGTAGCATGAGGGCAAAATGTTTCGAGCCCAACATAAATAAATACAAAACAAAGGTACAAAATGTAAAATTTGTACATAGGAATGCTGATAAAATGTTGCCTCTCTGAAATTGGTTTTATGAAACTGCTTGACTCTTTCTTTTTTAAAGGGTAAATTGAACCAAGCCACAGTTATCCTCTCCATTGTTCAAGCAAAATCCTGAAATACTGAAAGGGGGAATTTTTAATGAACCACATGAGCTCTCTGTAAGACCCCTTTTGGTTTTGCAGGTGTACTTAATGCTATGGCGTGTATCTTGATCTTCCCGCAGATGTATTTATCCTGTTCTATTTTTATGTTGTCGCTGTCTCGATCTCACTGATGAGACTGTTGTGTCCAAGCTGGACAGCAGCCAAAGAGTCCAAACCTCAAGGGGTGGTGCTTCATATTCCTCTCCAAAAGGATTATGGGGGATTTTGTGCACTGACACCTCTCCACCCCCTCCAAAACAAATATGTGTATAGATAGATAGATAGATAGATAGATAGATAGATAGATAGATAGATAGATAGATAGATAGATAGATAGATAGATAGATATAATATATACACTGTACAGTAGACTGGTGCAGACATTTATTTATTTTACGTTGCAAAATACAAGGGGATAGAATTCTGTTCAAAGCTGCAATGTGGCAAAAAGAAATTTTCTTTCAAAATTTTGCTGCTATTTGTTGCCATTTGTAAAAAAAAAAATAATTATAATATAATAATAATAATAATAATAATACAAAATAAACAGGAGGCCCTCAGGCTTTGTTAAATTTTAGTTCCCTTTCAGCTTGTTACACACACACACACACACACACACACACACACACACACACACACACACACAGTCGAGGGTGTCTCGGTGCTACTTTCGGCAAATAAACTGCAAGACATTATAATTGCTAAGCTAACCAAGGATGAGGTTAGCACGTTTAACATTGATCGAGCCCACTTTTCACAGATGTCTGGCTGGAACAACATTAAAGCGGAGCGTATCCAACTTTGCACAGCAAAGTCATTAATTTGTAGAACTCCTCCGCAAAAAAAAAAAAAAATGTTATTTGAAGCCTTGGGTAATATCCATTTCTGAAAATTTAATTCAGTCATTGAGATGCAGTAAATCATGAAACGCCTCTTTCAAAAACTAAGTCTGTTACATGAAATTACTCTCAAGGCCTTGGTCAAGTATTCAGTTGTGATCAATCCAGTAAGTAACGCTGAATTCAAAATGCAGTTTTCATTAGTTTCAATTGGTCAAAAGTGACCAAGGCAGAACCAAAGATACAATTTGATGTACATGGTGTATTTTTTATACATTTGAAAAGCATAAGTTGGAAATTACAAATCAGACAGAGAAAAACAAAAAAACTGGGAAATGTCAGTACATTTCCATTAAAGGCTAAAATGGTTTCAGCACATGAAGTCAGGTGGGCACGAATGGCCTGTTTTGAGCCCAGAAGATTAAAAAAAAGCCAAATCAAACCATCTTTTTATACATGGTGGTGAATGTATATGATGAGCCACAAGTGAAAAGTGAAACAGAGCGCGGCTTTCGCTGCCATTGCCCTCATCATCCTTGATAAATGGAGCAGCGGTAGAAAGGCCTCTTTGAGTGAGCTGTAACTTTTGGCAGCCCCTCGCAGGTGTGGGTGATCTTTCATCCTCCTCCTCCTCCTCCTCCTCCACCCGAGCCTCCATGTCCTATCTCTGGCCTCTATCAAACGTGAACGTGCCGCCCCAGGTTCAGATTAACTCGGCTCTGGCCCCTCTCTACTTGCGCTCACACGTCGCCTGCAATAAGGGAAATTAGGGCTAGTTTAGCAGATCTTACAGCAGCACTCAACGACGCCCCAGATTGTTTGCTGATTGCCCCGCTCGCTATATTATTTCCCCCCTGCCCCACCTGCCTCATCCACCCTGTGCTTATCTTTTCCTTTGGCCAAAAGCGGCACTTGAGCCATCACACGCGCGTGTTCACACACACACACACACACACACACACACACACACACACACACACACACACACACACAATCCTCCCTCCAGAAAATCTATAATATATAACTAACTCGCAGCAAAGAACAGGTTCAGTAGTTCTTTGAGATATGTGCCTTGTCACAATGTTTGCTTTGTGGTTTTCCATAAAAAGTCACTCGCGTTAATCTTTCCCTTAATTGTTGTTTATTGAAAACATTACCGTGTCATTTTTTCTTTTTTTGGGGTGATAAACTTACTTTATCAAGCCACAATTATTGATGGACATGGACAAAACGTAAAAAATGGTTCACGGTTACGCTGTATCATGTTTACTTTTTAGTAGGAAGTTATTATAACGATTGTGTATGGCAGGGGTGTCAAACTCATTTTTGTCACGGGCCACATTGTAGTTACGGTTTCCCTTGGGGGGCCGATATGAATTTTGGGAAACCAAATAAATGTTTAATCACCTCCCCATATTACATAAACAGCGCACAACAAATTGATGGGTAACTAGTTTAAAATCAGAAGTCAAGAATAATGACTGTTATTGTGGATTACATATGACAATTTGAAATTTTGGTCCAGAATTTAGCAAGCATCATGGAGTTTGACATGCTTGATTTGCTTTCGCGGGCCACATAAAATGATGTGGCGGGCCAGATCTGGCCCCCGGGCCTTGACTTTGACACCTGTGGTGTATGGTATCTTCATCATCAATTTCGTATCTTTCTGCTGATTGTCTGAGAGAGATCTGTCACGTCTGCATCGTGAGATGCGCCTAGTGCACGCTCAACACCTACTTCAGGAACCAATAGGCTGCAGAATGTTTTGCCTTGTCTTGCTTCAAAATGAAAATACCTGTAAATTCGGTCGGCAGCGCAAAAAAAGGAAAACACTACATTGCATCTGTGTGTGCCTTTTTGTTCACTAGTTCGCAGTCTGCTTCCTGGTTCATGGCGAAGGGGTTGGACTCGACTAATCACATCATTAGTCAAGATGTTTGCATGCGCACATGCAACTTCCTTAATGTCGACTACTTCATTGAATCCGTCCTCTCTCCTTGCCACTCGTGTTCTTCTCTGCAACCATCGGTGGCAATATGCCCCCCTTTTCCGCTTGCTTTCGCCGTGGAACTTTTTTTCATGACCAAATATGGACTCCTCCACATATAGCTTTGTCCGTGGTAATATTCATCTTCTTCGAGTCATGCTTTTCATGTTCCAGGTCACTTGCCACAGAAGAGAGCCTGGTCAGAATCCAAGCCAAGCTGGCTGTAAATTTGATTTACCTGAGACTTTTGGGAAATTTGGTTGCAAGGAAAAAAATAAATAAATAAAAGAGCAACAATAATTCGATTTTCTCCATTGACATAAATGGATTTAAAGTGACTCAAAGATTGAAAAGAGAAGGAAAAAGTCATGATTTACATCTTGATCTGGCTCCAGACAATATTTCAAGAGTTGTTTTTTTCCACCCGTTTTAAAGAATAGGTATAACTCTCGTCCCAATTATGTTTGATCTAGCTTTGCGGCCGAACGTTTAAATGCCCACGGTTGGGTGAGACCGATCATTTGTCTCTCTTGTCAGTTTCCTGTTTTCCTGAGCGACTCCTCTGACCTCGCTGTCAGGCCTGCCCGCCCTGAAGAGCACTTTCGCTTTCCTCATTCTGCACGGGGGATTGAGAGCGGAGAAGGATGAGGAGGAGGAGGAGGAGGGGTTCAAACTTAATCTGACCCGTTGCTCAGGTCAGTGAGCTGCTTACCAGGTCTATCCAAACATAGGGGCTTGTTTTGCTAAAGCTGTGGAAAGAAGAAGTACCCTCTTAAATCAATGCTTCACTGAGAGCTGTGCACATGCAAGGTTGTTATGCGTGAAACCGCAGGAGGCCGAGCTGGCACACAACCAGCGGCGTGCTCCTCTCCTCCGTACTCCCCTTCAACATGAAGGCGAAGAAAAAAAGAAAGCCTCTGTACGTGGCCAAAAGTTTTTTTTTTCAAGCCCACAGCTTTTATGCTTGTACCTTTAAAGCTTCTACCTTGCTGCAATTCACCGACAAAAAAACAAAAATTGCTGCGGCGTTTTCATCCAGTGCAGACTTTTTATTACACCGGAGAAATGTTTTCAGCTGTGTGCACTTATCTTGTTTCTTTTGACATACCCCCCCCCCTCCTCCCTGCCCCCCCCCCCTCTTTAAAACCATGAAAATAAATAAATAAAAACAAGCAGGGACTGCTCTAAACATGACGCTGCCGAGAGACACGTGTGACTGTGGCTGGAGTAGTTGGAAAGCTGACGAGGAATGTAGAAATCAGCCAGATTTATTGTTCCTCTTTGGCTCAGCGCGATCAGAGGAAAGCAGAAAAAAGTTTTCCCCCCAAGATCGAGGAGGCATTTAAGGCATCTTTAAAAGACTTTAGGCCACTTAACAGCCTTGTTGCACAGCCTGCAGATGAAATGAATTGTCATTGGGATGGGTGTTTTATGAGCGGCCAAAGGCACTCCTCTGAAATGGAGCCCCGGGTCCTTGCTCTTAAGTAGGTTGGGCGTTGGGAAGTCATTGAGCCTGACCCGGCAAACGAAAGGAATTCATATATGTCTTTAGTAGTTCTAACTCAAACAAGCGTGCTATGTGCACTCCCCGCCAGTGAACCGTGGCACACTTGTGAGCTTGGCGACAAACATCACGACTGGTAAGAAGGCACCGGTTGTGACGGTAAACAAATGCTCTAATTCACCATAATGGTTGCATAGGTTCATTGCTCTGGGAGATGCAAAGGCCAGTCTCAGCAGCTTAATTAGAATTCTAATTTGTATTAACACTGGCTATTCTCTCAGGGATAATTATGTATCTCAGGTGTGAGCGGGCTTAATGAGGTTTAACGTTCTGCACCGAATCAGGGTTGAGTCACCCTATGGAGGGAAAAATGGCCGCCAATTGCAGTGTTTTTCTCAAAGGCGGAGGATGACCATTAGGCGGCGGGTTCTGGAATTTCAGGACAGCGGTTTCAGATAAAAACTGTTTTAGAGACACCCTCTTCATGCTTCGTTTAAAGCATTCATCAGTAAGTTGCACCAAAAACAACAATGGAGCACCGGAAGGGTTGCTGTTGTGTACTTTTACCGTTCCAGCGATGTCATATTACGTACAAGTTTCACATGTGAAGTCGGAATACTTACATCCCTCAATCTTCACATATCACATGTACGTCACCTACACCAATATTAGGTATATTGAAGATATATGTTGAATCCAGACGAGCAGGCATTCATATTGCAACAGTTTCGGCTATTTTTTTTTCTAGTCTGTGTTAGTCTGGGAGGTGTTTGCCACCTTAATGAAAATGCACAAACTTTGTTTTCACAAAGACGTTTCTTGACGTAAACCACTCTGATTGACAGCCTTTTACCTTACGTGCTATCAGGTGAGTACAACTCGGCTTTTCATTCACCGCACAGCGCCAGCTCCTCTTCTGTTGACATTTTCTCAAGATCTCTGACAATCGACCACTCACCGAGCACTGAACTGCACCGTGTTTAGCTGCTATGGATAAGGCGCTGATAAGAACTTGCTTCCTGATCTCATCTGAATTCCAAAAGTCCTGTGATCTTGCGCCATTTCCCTCGAGGCGCATACGTGACATATTGTGTTCAGCAAACACTAAAGACGACGTACGGCAACCAGCCACAACTTGATGTCCACATGTACACTCTAACTACCTGCACACTATCAAGGGGCCGTATCAGATTTCTGCCTTTACAAAAATGATCATGTTCAGTGTCAAAGAGGTATTATTGTTCTTTTGAAGTCAAATAAGAACTCTCATGCGACATAATGAGAGGTCGATGTCATATTTTGGTAACCTCGAGCAGTTGCCTCAGAGAGTAGAATTTTTTTTTTTTTAAATGATAGAAGAGCTTTCATCACCGCAACGTACAAGCGCTATAATAACGGTGAAATTAACCATGGGCACCTATCGTAAAGCCAGAATATTTAATACAGCTGTATTGGATATCATTATTTTGTGTGTAGTCAATGCGTCTCCTCTTCTGTCTGTTTGACTGGACGGTATGCAAATGTTCTCCGCATATCCGTTTGCCGAACCCCTCCCATATAGTTGCGCAATAATTGTTGATTATTGTTTCCCCCACGGCAATTAGCAAGAGAAAGCATTCTATCGAGGACTTTTGAGTTTGATTACAGCCAAAAAAACAAAAACAAAGATAATTGCTATTCATAGGCCACTCGGGCTTTTTCCATAAACTAATGTTTAGAATTCCGCAGTTCTTTTTTTTTTTTTTTCATCCTGCTATCTCCAGCCTTGCCTGCAGCGCGCAGGAGGGGGAGAGGTCACACTGGACGATGAGGGATGGCCCGGGCAAAACTTCCACTTGGTGCCACTGGCTAAGACTAATGTGTGAGGAAGTAGTCAACATGAAAAAGCCTCTTCCATGTAGGTCTGCCTGGAGCTGACAAACACCTGCTCTACTTAACCGGCAATGAGTCTACATCTGTCTTGGACTTTTGCGTGTGAGCGCAATCCGAAAACGTTTTTCGAAAATCAGGTTTTAAATCATGAGCGTGCGTGTTCACTTTTGGACTGTATTGGGAATAATCACATTAGCTAAAATTCCCTTCTGTTTTTCCCCTTGGAGCGCTGCTCTTACAGTGAAGATATAACCTGTCATCTGAAAGTTCATACCAATGCTATGACGATCGTATTACCTGAAACACAGGAAGCATCTTTTTGTCTGTGTGGGAAGGGTCGGTTGCAGGCAAAACAGGAAATGAAGAGTGTTGGGCTTGTCTGTCCATGCTGATCCTCCAGCTGACCAGGAGGCAGGGAGTTTAAGGGAGGGGAGGGTGAGAGCGCTCAGATGCGAGGTCACGAGTTCACAGCCCAGGTGTTGTGCCTCGCAGCGGGACACTTCCCAGTCTAAACAGTGTCAATGGTTTTTCGAGAGTGTAGAGGTTAACCTGAGATCAAGACTGTCCACCTCTGACTCCAACTTTCGACTGTATCAGCTCGAAACATCACGCGGTCAAAACAGTAAACCACTCCACATTTCAATTTGAGGAGGTACCGAACCCAACCAGTTAATATGTACATTCACCGAACCCTTAATTCGTGAAAAATAAATAAATATTTTTTTTTTACAAATGCAAGATATAATTAAAATAAAACATTTTTTTTAAACAAAAAAGTAAATAAAATTTCAAGAGATAAGTATATAAAATAAAAAATCCTCATCTCATCTAATTTGGAGGTCACTGCCCGAGTGCTCCGACCACCACAGGCACGACTGTCACCTTTACCTTCCAGGCTCTCTCCAGCTCCTCTCTGAGCCCTTGGTATTTCTCGAGTTTCTCGTGTTCCTTCTTTCTGATGTTTCCATCACTTGGGACCGCTACATCCACTACAACGGCTTTCTTCTGCCCTTTATCAATGATCACAATATCTGGTTGGTTCGCCATTACCATCTTGTCAGTCTGGATCTGGAAGTCCCACAGGATCTTCGCTCGGTCATTCTCCACCACCTTGGGAGGTGTTTCCCATTTTGACCTTGGGGTTTCCAGTCCATACTCGGCACAGATGTTTCGTAGACTATGCCAGCCACCTGGTTATGGCGTTCCATGTAGGCTTTCCCTGCCAGCATTTTACACCCTGCATTTATGTGTTGGATCGTCTCGGTGCCTCTTTGCACAACCTACACCTTGGGTCTTGTCTGGTGTGGTATATCTGGGCCTCAATGGCTCTGGTGCTCAGGGCCTGCTCCTGAGCAGCCAGGATGAGTGCCTCTGTGCTGTCCTTCAGGCCAGCCCTCTCTAGCCACTGATAGGACTTCTTGAGATCAGCCACTTCACTTATGGTCCGGTGGTACATCCCGTGTAGGGGCTTGTCCTCCATGATGGTCCCTCTTCCAGCACCTCATCCTCTGTTCCCCATTGTCTGAGACATTCTCTGAGTACGTCATCCGTTGGAGCCTTCTCCTTGATGTATTCATGGAGCTTGGATGTTTCATCCTGGACAGTGGCTCTCACACTCACTAGTCCCGGCCTCGTTCCTTTCGGCTTGCGTACAGTCTCAGGGTGCTGGATTTGGGATGGAACCCTCCATGCATGGTTAGGAGCTTTGGTCTTAACATCCGTGGTCTGAATCTCTTCCTTTGGCCACCTGATTATTCCTGCAGGGTATCTGATCAATGGCAGGGCATAGCTGTTTATTGCCCAGGTCTTATTCTTGCCATTGAGCTGTATATATATATATATATATATATATATATATATATATATATATATATAAATTTCCCACAGCACTGATTGGACAAGCAATGTCATGTGATCTGCCGCCAGTTCAAGTCAAGCGGGCGTGTCATAACTAAATGACATGTTGAGTCGGGTGTGTCTTACCCTCCATGGCAGAGGCTCCGTCGAACCCCGAGGGTTCGATCGAACCCAAATTAAGAACCACTGTTTTAGATCGACCTATACGACATTGATATTTGTCCCTGAGGGAAGGCGTGAAAATATGAAGAGGTATTTCCCAATCTGGATTTATTGTCACACTTAAGAATAGAATCAATTGATTGCACATTTGCTTCATGTAAGGCTAAACTCACCTGAATCGTCATAGGTGGGAAACAATAATGACGCGTACGCATAACCCGCTACTTGAGGGTAAGGCAAAAGCGAGAACGTGCCAACTAAGTTTCAAAAAACAATAAATATACATGATATCATTTGGAAAGCATCCCGCCCGAGGATCCCCAGAATCCAGCTCGTCCTTCTTCCCATTTTATTGATTTAATTTCTCATCCTTTGAAGATGTCACTTTGCGAGGAAAATGTATTCATCCTGCACATGCAACTCTTACCGACGCTAATCTTTTCGCCAGCGCAGAAATCTCGTGCAGGGATAATCTCAGATAAATATAGTTAATTGAGGCCAGGTGAACTTTCTTTATCAGCTGCATAGTCAACCAATCTGAAGTAAATGTGATAATTAGGACGGACATGTCTTCGCTGTGAACAGAGCGAAGTTATGTCCCTCAGCCATTTTCCTCCAGTTATATCTGATTTCACAACACGTCCGAGATCCATAGCGTGGTAACCGTCGCAGCGTGGCACTGCGTACATTTATGTGTGCGAGGGAGAGAGGCACATCTTTGAGTGTGGTGACTGATCATAAATTATATTGCAACTTTTACATCAGCACATTTACAGATGATAAAGCAAGCCCATTAAAGATGCTGTGGATGTGAATTAAAAATAGATGATGACTGTGGACGTACTTAGGCTCTCTGTGCTCCACTGAGCCTGGCCACCACTCACACCCCAGAGAAACCTCGTCCTAATTACTCATTCACCCTTACAGAATCTCCTTAATTACAAACTTCATTAGCCCGCAAGACTTTGTTTTTCTGCTGCAAAGGAGGAAGCAGGAGACAACTCAGGCCAAAGTGCAGCCAGGGTGTGAGTTAGCTGCTTTAGCACCTTTATCCCTGGATGCTTTTCTCTTTTTTGTTTTTTAGACCCCAGTCAGAGATCTAATTAGATTCGTGGTGGGAATCGCACACCTTTTAACTAGCCTCTGGAGCCTTTGTAAAAGGACAGCAAGATGAAGGCGCAGAAAATTGCCGGGCTTGCTAGTGCCAGTTATGTGCCAAGTCTCTAACCATTATATATTTATATATATTATATATATATATATATATATATATATATATATATATATATATATATACCTCACAGTGCCTCCGTGGGTTTTCTCCAGGTACTCCGGTTTCCTCCCACATTCCAAAAACATACATGGCAGGCTGATTGTACACTCTAAATTGTCCTTAGGTGTGAGTGTGAGCGCAGATGGTAGTTAGTCTCTGCGATTGGCTGACAACCGGTTCAGGTTGTCCCCCCGTCTATTGCCGGAAGACAGCTGGGATAGGCCCCAGCACACCCCAATGGAGCCTATCCAAGGTGACTTCGGGCAGTAAGTGGAGTACATCCTGAACAAAGAGTCCACTTCGTGTTATCTTGTGAAACATTGTTGGGGATGATAACGTGCTGTTTTGTTGGCAAAATGGGGTTGTACAAAATATTAACATCAGGGGTTTTCGTACCGAATGTTGCACATTTGGGATGTGAGATTTTTCCTCCACTGGATTATTGCACTTGAGGTTAAGGTTGGAATTTCCTTTTTTGGCACTATATTATTTAGGGGGGAAAAGAAATGTATTATCATCTAAGGAACACATCTTAACCAGTTTAACCAATAATTAAGGGTGGCAGTCTATATACAGTACTGTACAAGCCATAACTGTAATGGATTGAATAACAAACATGCTTGTGTCTGTGTCCACATGAAGACTAATTGCAGTTGACTTTGCGATATTGCCATTCCACTTTATTGTTGACCGATTGTCACTTCAGCCATATTGTACCGATCAGCTGGGTCATGAATGTGCGTTTTACTAAATTAAAATTCATTCATTCCTAATGGACTGGGCATCCATGACCAAGTATTTAAAGAACACATCCCGCAGTTGGGACAGACACTGGAAATGTCACTCTGGAGTGCACGCAGAAAGAGGGCGCAGTGGTGATGTTTGGTTCAGGTATGTACAAAGTACAGTATATGGAACAACGACTACATTTCTTGTCTGGCCAATATTGTGATAGCCAGCTCGTCTAAAATGGATTGCTGCACTGTAGATGTTTTGGCAAACTCGAAAACACTGCTTCCAAATTCCAATCTCTTAAGTATTTCAGCTTCTGTGAACCCGCCATAAGGCTTTGTGCTTGTCATTCATCAGTCATGGCTGCTTGAGATCATTACACAATGTTTGCGTCTCTCTTTTTCAATGACTAAACTCGACAGCGCAGAGGAGAAACATTATGAGTGAATGAAAGCAAATGATTAGCAGGAATTATTTGAGGTAGTCGGAATGGCGGAAGTGTTCATTAGACAATCACAGATGTCTCAGTGTGGATGATGACAACCAATCATTTACACCCTGAAGTCAAAACATTTCCCTCTTTACAGAATGATCATCCAAATTGGTGCCCATAATAAACAACAACCCTCCAGCTCTACACGACTGAGGATTTGAGATCACTGGAAAACACTTTGTGAGCGCACGACGCAAACATTCTGCAATCCTCATCTGCCATCTTACATGTTGTATAACAAGCATGAACCTTTTTCATATTCCCTATTGTTAGCCACCTAGCATATTTGCCTACATCATTTTTATCCATCCATCCATCCATCCATCCATTTCCGGATCCGCTTTATCCTCACAAGGGTCGCGGGGCGTGCTGGAGCCTATGCCAGCTGACTTCAGGCAGTAGGCGAGGGGACACCCTGAACCGGTTGCCAGCCAATCGCAGATCATTTTTATCATAAGTCATCAGTCATTCCCAACAAGGGTGCCATAGTTCCTTTGTATAGCGTAAAAGATCGTCAGGGCTGATGCAGGAAATGATCAAATTATCATCGCAACATCTACTTTACCAGCGATATACTGTATTTTGAAAGGCAGAGCAATTAAAGGCTCTTCCATTAAATGGCAGAAAGTACAAGACCGTGTCCATCCACTTGCTATTCATATAACGGAATAAATCATAGCTTCCCTGTGTTCAATTAAACGGGCCCAGATGTCATGCTGAGTAAGTCCATTTGTGAATCAGTTGAGAGAAGATCCTCATTATTTTGGTTGTCATACTTTTTGTGACTTTTTGTTTGGTGGTGTGCAGTCAGATTTTTTTCTAATGTCAAATGGATGTCTTGGCTCAATAAAGTTTGGGACAAATTGATTAAAGTCCTTGTAAAATGAAAATTAAGGTCTTCAAAATTTGACACACACACACACACACACACACACACACACACACACACACACACACACACACACACACACACACACACGGATGAGTGTTCTTAATCACTCTTTTGTGCGTTTAGTCACAAATGGCAACGAGGCGCTCTGACATGTGGCCCCGAAGCCCCAGTCCACTCGCTGGCTGTCGAGTTGGATTTTCTTTTCCTTGTTCTCACTCGTTTACCATTCTCTGCATAATGTGCACACGCACATGTATTTTTTTGATGGCGGCATTGATAACCAGTTAACTCTTTGGCGCAATTGGAGCGGATAACCGTTGATGGCACCCAAGTGCATCACGTAGCCAGGTAAAAAAAATAACTCCAATTTGTATTCTTTTGTTGTAACCAGGTGACGCGATTGAAAACAGTTTGTCATTTACAGCGCTGACTTGGAAAGTTGGAAGTCATCATAATGAAATGTATTTAGAAACAAATATGAACAGATTTTACAGCAGTTTTAGGATCAAGAGAAAATAACAAAGCACTCACTAAAATTGTGTATTTTCTTGTTTTCAGAAAACGTTCAAATAATACTTCCACATACTATAGTTTGGACTATAAACTGTATTTCTTCTTCCATATCGAACAGTCAAAACAATTTGACCTCAGGTTTGTTGGGGCCATTTTGGCGTTTATGCTGAACCGAGAACCAGCAAATTTGCAGCCCCAACATCAAGACATTAAACTCTTCAAAACGACCCCACACACTATTTTGTCATACAGACCGAAGAGCGTTTTTCCACTTAAAGAGGCGAGTCCAGAATGCACACAACTCCACTCCCTCACCACAAATATAGTGCATGAGGGAGGACATGGTGGAGAGCTGCACACAGACAGCTTCATGGAAAATATTGTTTGGGAATATTAAGTCATGTTAAAACTAACTTTAAGGGTATGTTGTGTTTGGAGGGGTGCTATTATGACAGTTCTGATCAAGGAGCTGGCCCCGTTTCACACGGATAACACAAATAGTGCTTGAAAAGGATCTAATGAGACTTGGCGTAGAGGTTAGCTTCACGTTTCAGAGTTCAGACTTTCTGCATATGTCTTGATTGGGCCGCAGACACAATTTGGAACATTCCGGTTCTCACAAACACTGCGAGAAACTGATGTGAAAGTCCATTTTTTCTTTAATATAGTGCTTTAATTCCATCCATTTTTCGACACCACTCATTCTTTTCAGTGTTGCGGGGAGCTTCAGTCTGTAGCTCGTCGCCTTCCCTTCTGTGCACATGTGGAGACAGAAAACTCGCTGAGTAGGAGTCAGCATCAACCACTGCTTTTAATGCATTTTCTAAAATAAATAAACACACAGTAAATAAATAAATACATTTAAGGATGTAATACTTTTTTTTTCAAATGTTTCGTGATCTAAAAATTCCAAATGCTAATTTATTCACTTTGCAAAACTATGTTTCACAAAAGTAATAATGATAATTGAATAAATCTGTTCCGGGATCAATAAAACATTCATAAAAAAACAAAAAGTTAGCTTCTATAACATTACTACATTAACACTAATAAAGGCCATAAAACAAGTCATATATTGATAACAAGTGGCATACAGCTCAGCATGGGCCAGTTACTGCTTTCAAGCTATGCCACTGTTTTAAAAAGTCCATCAGCCATATGAGCTGGGGAGTGTTGTTTGTTTGTTTGTTTTTAATCATCAGTGCAGGCAATGTGACTCCTGTGCTCCAGTTGATGGTGCAAGAGGTCAGAAAAGTACATTTCTGGGGACCGATTTGAAAAATGTGCTTTGAAGAGTGCCAGCCATAGAAGGCAATACTTCCAATATGATATCACACTTACAAGATGCACCGCATTACTTTTTGACAAATTCAACATAACGTTGATATAAATGCTGTCTCGAAATGATTACTTGCAAACAGCCACGGGAGTTAGCCTGTCTACTAATGGGGAAATAAATACTAGAGACTCGCTAATTAGCTGGCAAACTGGCTAGCTAACTAATGTCGCAAATCCCAGTTCATTTCCACGCTCATCACGACATGACTTCACAAAGCGGAGAAGTGAAAAGTATCTGCTGATTTTCTGAGAAATAAGCACTTTTATTGTTGCACTGTGCGTGTACTAACATTTGATTTGATTTAGAAAAATGCCATTTTTGTTTAGCTTTACAAATGTATCTACAGAGCGCTTTCAATGGAAAAAGTTATTTACCTAAACATTTCAAAGCAATACATTTTTGAGCTGTAAATACAATACGGAGACTTCGTGAAATAATATCATACCGCAATCATTTTTCCTCATGTTTAGAATCTGGTATCAGCCCATGCCTCCATACAGAGAGCCCGTTGCTGCCATCTATATCCTTTTCGTCTTTTCTCACTGCTCCTGATAAGTATTGGGAAAAAAGCCAAAGAAAGAAAATCCCTTCATGACATTACTCTGACCTCCAAGTTTCTGCATATGTCTTCCATAAGATTTGGTTGGTTCCAATTTTGAGGTACACATTTAATTCCAAACATGCCAACAAATCCTCTCCAATATATTTAGCACAAGTGTCTTCTACACTTTCGGAAATATAAAGATGAACATTTCATTTTGACTATATTTGCATATTTGATGTCATGTTGAAACAGAAGTGCGATCCATCCATCTCAATGCAAACAAGCATTCGTCCTACACCACTGCTATTTTTCTGTTGCTTCACTTTCCAGACACTCATTTGCACCTGGACTTTGCCAACAGAAACGTGATATATTGGGTGAGGGTGGGGGGCTGGGGATGGGAGGGGGCTATATTAGACTTACTTTTCCACAACTTTGTTACCAAGAGGGGGAGACACAGAGAAACGTTGCTATGTACAGAGCAGGTGTACACCTGTCACCCACTGCAAGCTTTATTTCAACTGCACTCACAATTAAGTGCAGCAGGGTAATGTAATGAAAGACAATGTGAGGGAGTGTAATGTAGCCGACTAGATTTTGGAAGTCAAAGCTTTATTTTCAACATTAATGGCCTCTCTCGACGGGCAATAGAGCTGCACAGACGACTCTCATATCAGTGGTGATGAGCGAGGCGACTCACAGGTCAAGAGATGCCGAATAGTTCAGCAGGCACATGTGATATATTTAGTGAAGCCATTGTTTGTTTTATTTAGGGAGCGAATTGAGGATTTTCCAAACTGCAGGGCCCCTGAGGTATTTTATCAGGTGTACAGTCCACCATATGTTACACATTAGGGCACTGAGGGGAATGTAGCCGCTTGCACATACGACTTATAAAATGTTTGTAATTTCAGAGGACGGGGGGTCCACAATTGCTCCCTTCAGAGCTGGCGGACGGATGGAAAACATGCCACTTATATGCAAATGAAACAGCATCGCATTACACACACACACACACACACACACACACACACACACACACACACACACACACACATACACTCACACCTCATTAAAGAAAATAAACCTCATGGAATCTGTAGGACTTCAGCAGGCTGTATGAGGGCTGTAAAAGTTGTGTAGTGTGGTGTTCAGGGAGAAAAAAATAGCTCTTATGTCACAATGCTTCACAATGCCTTCAGAGAAGACAGCACTGGAGTACATGTGCAGAGCAGTGCATCATGGGTATGAAGTCAAGATGAAGTATTGCCGTATTTTTCATTTCTTGTTGTGTTTTGACCCCGGGCAACATGCATGCTACGTGTTCAAATCAATGAATGACTTTTCTCATGTCACTACCTAATCACAGTTGGATGACATGTGTGTATGTGATATGTGTAAATGCTGAGTTCACACAGTGTGTTCAAAAGTTGTATATGTTAAAAGACACACAAAAATAAAACATGGAAGTATTACTGCCATTATTATTACTCTCTTATATTTTGCATGTCTGTCTCTAAATCCGAATAATAATTAAATAATGATAATAATAATAATAATAATAATAATAATAATAATAATAATAATAATAATAACAATGGGATTAATGCAGAGTGCAAGGGCAGTTGCACTTAAGTGCTGACTACACTGGTTGAGGCTGGAAAGTGCTGCGTCTGTGAAATCATCACTTCACATCATGTATGCCTCATTATTAATCAAATTAAAAAAAAAAAAAAAAAGGAAGACCGAAAGCGAGCCTGCAATGTTTAATTCATTATGATGCAAGCTGTTTGAAGGCTGATTGTAATTGCTCATTTGTCTTGTATATTTATCGCTGCGTCTTATGTCAAGGTCGAGAAGAATTGTGTGGGGTCCATTCTCTCGTTTCATGGATCCATTTCAGTGGCAATTTGCGAAACGGGGCATCTCAAGTTAGTCGCGACTCGGGTCCGCCAACGTGCTGCGGCCTGGTGTGTGCCGCGGATTCTCCAGCCATGGATAACTTCTACTCGCCCAAAAAAATACAATTAAATAGAGCTAAAAATATCAAAATGCAATTTGTTGTTGTTTGATATCAGCGCCGACATTGAACCTGTCTGGTGTGTTCCCTTCCCCCATGCAGCCTCCATTCACATTAGTGGTGTCAGCGGACGTCATTAGAACTACTAATTGCAGATGAGAGGTTTTGGGTCAGTGGGGGTCACTTGATAGGAGCAACTATACACTTTTCACTGAAGGATAATTATTTCACATTGCACGCTAAATCTTTAATGCTGCAAATTGTGTGGCGTACACGTGGAAATGCATAATCCAAGCGAGGAGGACTGGAGATGATGTGTGGTGAGTGCACGATATTTGGAAGAGCCTACTCAACATTCGTTTTCGCACATTTTTATTCCCATATTGCGCGTTGTGTATTTTAAAAAAAAAATTAATAAATGACTGCACGAAACAGAATTGTTTTAACGACATTTTTAGAGTTGTGTTTTTGTGATAATAAATAATAATTTACGATTATGCATGGTAGTTTATAATTTTTATTGTAAATGTCGGTTAGTGATTTTTATTAGTTAACCTGTGGGCCTTGCTAAATAAAATACAATAGTTTTAGCGTGGGGTTTATTTTGGTATATATTTCAGTTCATGAAAATGCATGCAATGAAATACACTGAAAAAAATGGGAGTGATATTTACAAGTACAAATAGTAACGTTTCTTTCACTCAGAAATTCTAACGACATTTTAAAAGGAGAGTTTTTTTTTTAATCGCGTAGTCTTAGTCTCTTTTTTTTTTTAAGTCCCTCAATGGTTGATGAACGAACCCACGCCACTTTGTACTACATTGCTCAGGGTGTCAGGCGGGAATAGTCAGATAACCAAAAGGAGTTTTGAGGATCTCCTTTGGAGACACCAACTCCTGACATACTGAGTGGCGCGGCTGTCTTTCAAATTGAAGATTGTGGGAACGTTCCTCAACCCTGAGCGACTTCTTTATATTAAACTACAAGTGCGCAAGCAAAATTTTGTGTAAAATTCTCCTTGTAAAATTGGCTTCGAAATTCTCAGTGGAAAAAAAAAATTAGTTTATTTTTTCAAGTAGATGTCACTCCGAAATTTGCTCAGTACATGACAACACTAACACAATATAATGTGATATAATAGAATGTGATATAATGAAAGATAATATCATAAAGATAAAATAATATAATTTGAAGGTAAGTCGTCGAGAAATTTGACGGACGCCAATATATAATATAATATAATATAATATAATATAATATAATATAATATAATATAATATAATATAATATAATATAATATAGGCCTACATAAAGAGCATCTTCCCATTTTGTCACTGACTTGTCTTCCCTGGTACATGTATTGGGAATTTTCCTAATCGTAAAGGGTTGAATAGAGGGATTTGCAGGTTAAAACATATGCATTAAATTTATCAAATGGTGGCAGGCTCTAATGAGACTCCGTCCTGTCTCCTGTGTGTCCACACAGGCGCACAGAGGGTGCGCCAAATTTTGTTTGTGGCGGATCAAGGCTCACCGCCTCCACTGCACTTTCTTTATCTTAATTCCAACTTGAAAAGATATAATTATCTAGTTTGAACAGGACCGCTATCAAATCCGTCTTTATAGGCAGGGAGGGAAAAACTCGAGTGGATTGTGAGGCTCTGAGCCGCTCGGTTTGTGTTTTGACCCGGGCAACATGCATGCTACGTGTTCAAATCAATGAATGACTTTTCTCATGTCACTACCTAATCACAGTTGGACGACATGTGTGTATGTGATATGTGTAAATGCTGAGTTCACACAGTGTGTTCAAAAGTTGTATACGTAAAAGACACACAAAAATAAAGGATGGAAGTATTACTGCCTTTATTATTACTCTCTTATATTTTGCATGTCTGTCTCTGAATCCGAATAATAATTAAATAATAATAATAATAATAATAATAATAATAATAATAATAATAATAATAATAATAATAATGGGATTAATGCAGAGTGTAAGGGCAGTTACACTTAAGTGCTGACTACACTGTTTGAGGCTGGAAAGTGCTGCGTCTGTGAAATCATCACTTCACATCATGTATGCCTCATTATTAATCAAATTTAAAAAAAAAAAAAAAAAAGGAAGACCGAAAGCGAGCCTGCAATGTTTAATTCATTATGATGCAAGCTGTTTGAAGGCTGATTGTAATTGCTCATTTGTCTTGTATATTTATCGCTGCGTCTTATGTCAAGGTCGAGAAGAATTGTGTGGGGTCCATTCTCTCGTTTCATGGATCCATTTCAGTGGCAATTTGCGAAACGGGGCAGCTCAAGTTAGTCGCGACTCGGGTCCGCCAACGTGCTGCGGCCTGGTGTGTGCCGCGGATTCTCCAGCCATGGATAACTTCTACTCGCCCAAAAAATACAATTAAATAGAGCTAAAAATATCAAAATGCAATTTGTTGTTGTTTGATATCAGCGCCGACATTGAACCTGTCTGGTGTGTTCCCTTCCCCCTTGCAGCCTCCATTCACATTAGTGGTGTCAGCGGACGTCATTAGAACTACTAATTGCAGATGAGAGGTTTTGGGTCAGTGGGGGTCACTTGATAGGAGCAACTATACACTTTTCACTGAAGGATAATTATTTCACATTGCACGCTAAATCTTTAATGCTGCAAATTGTGTGGCGTACACGTGGAAATGCATAATCCAAGCGAGGAGGACTGGAGATGATGTGTGGTGAGTGCACGATATTTGGAAGAGCCTACTCAACATTCGTTTTCGCAAATTTTTATTCCCATATTGCGCGTTGTGTATTTAAATTTTTTTTTTTAATAATTGACTGCACGAAACAGAATTGTTTTTACTACATTTTTAGGGTTATGTTTTTGTGATAATAAATAATAATTTACGATTATGCATGGGTAGTTTATGATTTTTATTGTAAATGTCGGTTAGTGATTTTTATTAGTTAACCTGTGGGGCTTGCTAAATAAAATACAATAGTTTTAGCGTGGGGTTTATTTTGGTATATATTTCAGTTCATGAAAAAGCATTCAATGAAATACACTGAAAAAAATGGGAGTGATATTTACAAGTACAAATAGTAACGTTTCTTTCACTCAAGAAATTCTAACGACATTTTAAAAGGAGTTTTTTTTAAATTGCATAGTCTTAGTCTCTTTTTTTTAAAGTCCCTCAATGGTTGATGAACGAACCCACGCCACTTTGTAATACATTGCTCAGGGTGTCAGGCGGGAATAGTCAGATAACCAAATTGAGTTTTGAGGATCTCCTTTGGAGACACCAACTCCTGACATACTGAGTGGCGCGGCTGTCTTTCAAATTGAAGATTGTGGGAACGTTCCTCAACCCTGAGCGACTTCTTTATATTAAACTACAAGTGCGCAAGTAAAATTGTGTGTACAATTCTCCTTGTAAAATTGGCTTCGAAATTCTCAGTGGAAAAAAAAATTAGAGTTTATTTTTTCAAGTAGATGTCACTCCGAAATTTGCTCAGTACATGACAACACTAACACAATATAATGTGATATAATAGAATGTGATATAATGAAAGATAATATGATAAAGATAAAATAATATAATTTGAAGGTCAGTCGTCGAGAAATTTGACGGACGCCAATATATAATATAATATAATATAATATAATATAATATAATATAATATAATATAATATAATATAATATAATATAATATAGGCCTACATAAAGAGCATCTTCCCATTTTGTCACTGACTTGTCTTCCCTGGTACATGTATTGGGAATTTTCCTAATCGTAAAGGGTTGAATAGAGGGATTTGCAGGTTAAAACATATGCATTAAATTTATCAAATGGTGGCAGGCTCTAATGAGACTCCGTCCTGTCTCCTGTGTGTCCACACAGGCGCACAGAGGGTGCGCCAAATTTTGTTTGTGGCGGATCAAGGCTCACCGCCTCCACTGCACTTTCTTTATCTTAATTCCAACTTGAAAAGATATAATTATCTAGTTTGAACAGGACCGCTATCAAATCCGTCTTTATAGGCAGGGAGGGGAAAAACTCGAGTGGATTGTGAGGCTCTGAGCCGCTCGGTGTTGCCCGAGATAGGAGTAATGAAGTTGTGGAGTCCGGAGATACAAAGGGCATTAACCTCATTAGCATGAAACCTTTTCTTCTAACTATTGTGGGACCCTTTCAGTGCTCTAATCCCCCCCTATTTCAAAGCTGGGTTTGTAATAAAGCTTTTAGCCCCCCCCCCCCTCCTTTCCCCTCTAACGCTTAATGGTATTCTCTAAAGATTTTTATTGCTGTTGTAATCAAATGGACCGAGTAAGAATTGCCTGTTACAAAAAATTAAAGAATACTTAGCAAAATATGTACGTTCAAAAAAACTTTCATCATTCATGCTGATTTAAAGTGTGCACGCTCCTAAAAAGTGTGTAATGTTGCGGTTGTTGCAGCAGCACAGCAAGATGTGAGACAAAGATCCCATTTTGCGGCACATTGCAACCTTCTCTTATCGCGTCGCGAGGGCTAGTCAGATTGTGCTAAATTATGTCCAACCAAGCCCCTTGGATCCGGATTAAGAGATTAAAGTGGACCACTGGGCAATGCCCCCTCCCCGCCCCCTCATATTACTCGCATGATAATTGCCCAAACTGATTTGCACTTTCACAAAAGCTTGTCGAGACTCTTTGGAGCTGCTGCACACAATCATGGGAGAAACAAATCCTGAATTGTGCGCAAATTATTAGCTCTTCTTTTGCTTTTTTACAATGCACAGAAAAAAAAACGGCAATGGCTATCAATTAAGAAGTGCTTTTAAAATAAAGGCTCGCGTACTTTTACAGCGCGCGACATATTGATAAAACTTTATTGACAAAATATTGACAATTACATACTTCTTGGAAGTATACTTTGTGTTAAAATTGTAGCAAACTTAACACATACACAAAAAATATTTACATTCTGTAAAAGAGAGTTTAACAGAAACAATAACAATAACGTTTTTTCTGTACATGGAATACGCTCAGTGCTTGGATTTTATTTTTATTTTTTTGTGTCTATTATTCATTTTAGTCCTTGTGGCATCTTTGAGTGGAGGCTCACGTCCTGACAGAAGGCTGCGTGGGGCCAAGCACAACCGCACACTGGTAAAGCTTTAGAGGTTCAAGGAATGTCCTGATAGTTTCCCTTAAATTCTCTCTCATCTTTTTTTTTTTTTTTTAGAAAACCAGTTTTTGCTTTTTTTATTTTGGAAAAAAAAAACATGATAAAGCACTGCTACTTTGTATGTTTTCACAATCACTTTTACACGATAATTATGAATTAAAGACTGCACACTGTTGAAAAAGAAGTACAACACCCCTCTGTTTGAAAATCGTTAAATCAAATTTTTGTTTCGTTTTCCACTTGATTGTGTCAAATTAAAACAACTACCATGCAATTCAAGTTTTTTTTTTTTAAATGCAGTTTTGGTATATCTGGAGTGGGAAAAAAATAGAAGTGCAACCGTCCAATTTGAATTGGAGAAGAAAAAAAGAATATTTCAGGTGGTGGTGGGTGGTGACACACAATCTGTCAGTACCATGTTCCTGGTTCTTTTGGACTGACGGAGCTGCAGGGTGACAGCTGGGCCACGCCGCAGCTGGCCTTCCGTCGGCTTCAGCTGCCCATCGGGGATGTGAAATGAGACATCGGGTTATTTGACCCGATTGTCTTCCCACGGTATCCTGTATTCGTGTCCTCCTCCGCTCAGAAGCACGTTTGAGTCTCATTTTAATCGTCCGAAGTCACATCGATTTCCTCCGGGCTGGACTGTTTGGTGGCCAGCCTCCAGCGGTTTATGTGATGGGAGCCCTTCTTTTTCTGCTGCGACTCGGAGCCTTCCTCCTCCAGCTTCTGTCTCTTGAACTTTGTCCTTCGGTTCTGAAACCACACTTTTACCTAAGGTGGAGAGGAGGGTAAAAAATGAATCAGTATCAGCAAACACGGATGCGCAAATCATTGCGTAAACGGGCACAGGCCTACACCGACTGAACATGTTGAAAATGAAAGGGTAAAAATATCATCACATTGAATATTTGTCATGATGAATTCAAATGGTATTAAGCATAGAAAAGAAAAGACCACCGCTGCAGCTGTTATTTTAAAACGCAATCGTAAATTACAGCTCATCCTATAAAAACAGGCCGTGATGACACGGCGTCAATTAACCCAGGCACCATTTTTACATGGCTGATAAAATAAAATCAAAACAACAAGAGGAAAGGATTTCCATTCGGTGACACATTTAACACGCGCTCCTCTAAATCCACTCATCGTGCTGATCGGTGGTACCCTGGGGAATTAACTACATCTAAATCGATAAATTATCTGGCCCACGCAGCTTTGTCACTCCATTCAATGACAAGTGAGGTGCGTTTAAAAAGCTCTCAGTGTGCTAATTGAACGACGTGATGCTTCATTTGGGCCGATGGGCTCGAACAATGTGGCAAATACGGCAGCGCGACCCACCGAGGCCGCCACCTTCTTTGTATCGCTGAGCCACAAAATGGTTAACTCCTTCATTTAGCCTCCATTTTGAAAGGAAACATTCTCTGAGTCCCCCTCGAAACAAAAGTCATGCAACCCCTCCGAGAATGAGGTGAGGTGAATTGTATAATGAAGGGGCGGGGGTCAGGTATTGCCTCGTATACACCGCAACACAATTTAAGCCCCAAAAAAAAATACGTGCTGCGCAAATGTATTTTATTTTTGGCCATTAATGTTTAATTTTAAATACCACAATATATCATACATTTTAATTTGAAACGTAAGAGAGCAAGTATTTGGGTGGAACGGAACATCACGCATGGTGCAGTAATATATTCAAAATGTATTCAGAGTGCACATGCACGTTACCATTAAATGGCAAGAGATGCATTAATAAATACATGCAAATGCCAAATTGTAGTCTTACCTGAGTTTCTGTGAGACTAAGGCTGTGCGCGAGCTGTTTCCTCTCTGCGCCCACCACGTAATGATTTTTCTCAAAGGCGTGTTCGAGCCTCAGGAGTTGCGACGGTGAGAAAGCCGTGCGGATTCGTTTGGGCTTTCGGGCCAGCGCGTTGTGCAAAAGGAAGCTCTCGGGACTCGTTTCGTTACCTGAAGCCCAACAAGGAAAAAACAAAAACACAACGCTGTCAGTCTGTTTGGCTGATTTGAAATGATACGGCGTACACGGTTGACAATGAAGGCCCTTGCAAAGATTGGGACGGGGCTTAGAAATTTTAGGATGAAAAATTATTTCACGAATTACCGTCAAACGTCATGTCACATTTTTCACATGCCAAAACGAAATCAAATCAAAGGCTTAATGTAAATCCATTTGTATTGAAAAACTGAAAAGGAAATAATTGTGTCAATTTTTGATTAAAGTCCGTTAATTGCACTTCGCCTTCATTTCAATGCAAATATTTTCATAATAGTACAAAAATATATAGCACGGACAATATGCGAGCGTCGGGGCTTGCTTTTTAAACAAAAAGAGAGTGGCCCTAAATTAAAGACATGCTATCTGCAAATTAAAAAAAAAAAAACAATGTAGGCGCAATCCATAGAAATAACACGACAAAGCCTTTAAATCAAATTTTAAAAATGAAGTGTGATAGTGTGCCAAAAGGATGCAACCTGTAGTACATATTGCAGAACATATTTCGAAATGCGCAATAAACCACAAAATATGACAAACATTTTTCTTGAAGAAAACACGAGTCTATATAATATTCAAACGAATCAATTGTTTGAATTAATAACGCCACACAGAAAGGCGATGACCAATTTTGATGCAATGTTGCTTGAAAATTCTTCCCTCCTTGCTCTCTCAACAAAAAACTTTGGGAATGGGGCATTTCCATGCCAAAAAGCGAGCTGAAAACCTACCTTGAAATCTGTGTCCCAAGTATCTATATCTGTGTAATAACCAGGGGTAGAAGGTTGAGGGGTCCCTTTGCTGGCTGCCAAAAAGAGGGTGCGGACTATGAGGGGACGAGAGCGGATGAGCGGCCAGGGCGTGCGGCGGGGCCACCGGATGCACCGGGACCGCCGAGTTGGGCGGATGCGAGACCGTCTCGGCGAACATCAAGTCCGGGTTCGAGTAGACGCCCCTGGCGCCGGAGTGAAAACCGTTGAGGAAGGGGTTCATCTGGCCCGAGTTTGCATAGCTGAGAGCCGCCGGCCTGATGGGCTCCTCCGTGCGGGACGCCGGTACCGGATTATCCTTGGCCACCAACGACTCTATCGTGAAACACCTCTTGGGTGTGGGTTGAAACATGGCGCGATGGTCCGGGTTCCCCAGTTTAAGTGGAAGTTATCGCGGAAAATACTCCAGAGTTGGGAAAGAAGCGAAAGTTGTTGCGCGCGGCGACGAAGTTCAGCAAAAGCGCAGCACGCACCCGCCGCGGCGGACACTGAAGAAGGGACGTCAAATCAAAAGTGTCCGTGAGCTCCCAGACTAATCCATGGATGTGATCGTTTTCCTCCGTGACTCGGTGCGGGCAGATGTGTTAGTTCATGAGGCTAATTAGCGCTGCACTCCCATAAACAGCTTCCTGTGAAGTCGCTAATGGCATGCTGATTGGCCGCTGCCTCTGCCGCTCGCCTTAAGGTGGAGAAGTAGAGAGCCGCTTTAAAGTGCGTCAATGGCAAAGCGGCCTGAGCTCAGAGAGGCGGACTCGAACGCAACGCCGACACGATTCGTCCGCTCGACGGCAAGACGCCGTGCGCGCGCGCGCACGCACGCACGCACGCCAGCGCGCGCAACTCACGCACGAAGCTCAGGAGCAGGGAAGGCCTCTGACACGTCCGCACTCGAAACGAGCCTGCGCTAGTTTATTCCAATCTTCGGGGACCGAGTAATTGCATCGGTCGGCCTTAATTCCTCTGCCAATTATGTTTGTCCGTGTGTTGTTTTGCTTCAGCTCGATTGAGCCCATTGTGGGACTGCGTTTTAAAAGTATTGGAGGCTACAGTCGACAGTCGCAATTCGTTGAAAACTAGCGAGGGAATTACTCGATCAGAATCATTTCAGTCTGATGTAGACAAATGAAAATCGAGTATTTCCGAATTCAGATATATTTGTCAACAATTGTCACTGAGCATATTTCATGCTGTGCAGGCCTTTCAATCTTTATACGTACGGAGACTATATTTAAGCTTTCATTTTTTAAAATCCAAGTTGATTTTACTCGCCTTACAACATACGAACACAAGCCTTTTCCTAAGCCATATCAATAACTGCTATTATTTATCTACGTGGCCCTTTATAGAAAATCTACCATGTCCACCGTTTCTGGAAAAATACATAACAATTTGTTATCCGGTCCTTGGGTCAGCAGTACAACGTAGAAAAAAAACTCGACTAATTTGTTTCAGACTGAAAATGTGAATTTCTCCGATATGAATGTATTATTATTTTACATGTCATGCATTTGCTGAAGTGAATTTTTTTATTTGATGCCTTGATATAAGTTTTGAGCAAAATAACCCGAATTCAAGATTATTTTTAAATTATTTAAACTTCTGCAACACCTAAATTTCCCCTTTGAAGACCAATAAAGTAGGTCTTATTTTATATCATTAAAGGCGAATTAATACATAGTTAATAGTTGAATACATGTTCTATTTTAGAGTGCTTGTGTTTTGGTATAATTATTGGGAATGCAAAGTTTCTGATTACAGTATATTGAATACATTTGCGCGGTAAAAAGCCTAATTTTGCCTGCTATTGCCATGTGAAAGGTCCCGCTTCACTCCGTGGAGCTTTAGTGACCTCTAGTGGATTTCATGTGTGCAAAGATAAAAGTTCGAAAGCGTGAGCTGATTTGCACAAATGTTGAAATCGTGTTTGAACCTTTTCGGAAAGCAATACATTTTTAGCAAGCACAATGGTATTTTCATTGATATTGTGTATTATATAGTATCGTTTATATTGTGTGCAAACGAGAAACAACTGTTAATAATGGCCTAATGATAGCAGAAAAAATGTTCAAATACCACCTAGCGTGACGGTATTAGGCAAATAACCACAGGTGAGTTTACAATGTGGAAGTTTTGACACTGGCATGCATTGGGCAGTATGCCTGCAGGTTGTGCACGACCAGTACATTTCCTGGATATCCCTGCAAAAATGAAACAAAGCATGTTTTTAGATTATATCAATTTAACACGGGGAAAAATTTCATTTGTGTGCAGACTTGCTATTTATTGTAATCGTTGCTTTTTAGCTCTGGCACCAGTAAGTCAGCAACTGTCCCATTTCTCCTCATGAGAGCTTGATATTAGGATGGTCACACCCAACTTTTGGCTTTTGACAAAAAAGTATACAAGTGGAGGTCAAACAATTTTAATAAGGGCGTTATCTGTTCACATGCAATCTGGTATAACGCCATTGTCACTGCAGCGAGAGAAGCAGAAAACTATTAGATGAGACAAATTTAATATTTGAAGCATATACTTCAAAATGGATATTTCACTCATGTAACATGTTAATATCACCTGAAATGGATATTTTCCCAAGCGCTTGGCATTAGTATAAGAGTGCCATCATACAATACCAATGTGTAAGTTAACAGTTTAAAAGAGGCAGTTGGTGATTCACTGAGTTTGCATTGAGAGCTGAGGTTGATATTTTGTCCAATATGCTATGATAACATGGATACGACTCCTATTCATGGGGTCGTCATGTCTACGGCGATGGTTTGCTTGAGGCCTCAAGTTTTCCAAACTGCTGAAAGTCAACTAATAGTAAAAAGAATATCCATCCCCAGAAAAAATGAGTTATGACACTGAATTTGAAAATGAATAATACATGGTGTATCAGAAGCTTAAATGGAGCTAAAGGAGGAATCAGTTACCAAAGGCTAATCTAATTTGTCTTTTCATCATATTCGGAGCCACGTTACAGATGTTGCCACTCAGCGGCGGACGGTGGTCCAGCCATCATCATCGGTTTCATTCTTAATGCGACGAGCGTCTTTGTCTGCACGCCAGTTCTTCTCTCCTTCAGCATCTTTGTCTTGCTCGAGCTCCTTGGGCTTGTCTCGTTCCTCACGCCTTTCTTCACCACCACGACGCCAAGTGCCTCCTGCAGAAAAAGGGTTGCTCATTAGAAATGATGTCGATGTATAAAGTCATAAATTTGCTCACACTCAGTTGGAGCCATGCAGAATAACTACTTTCATAGGTACACGACGCCACCTACTGGCTGCTGTTTGAAGTGCGACTCATTTACTAACAGGTCCCGTACCATCAAAATCCATCTCCGAGTTTACATGGATCCATATATTCCAATTAGAATGAATTTGAATGAACAAATGAAATGAAAATGAGCCATGTCAACATCTCAATAGGAATAAATGGGTCAAATCTGAATGGATGTTCGTTTGGATTCACAGAGGTGAAATTCCTTTTGCCAATCTGACCGAGCATGATGTACATGGTTCAATCAGAATAGCCAAGCTGCATTCAGTCTGTGCACACTCTGTCTTGAGTGCCTATTGACGTGGTCGTATATGCACTTTAAAATGGCAGCGTCTTACCAGAACTCATCTGTTATGGGAGAACTTGTTTTGAAGTACTATACCTTGTTTTTATCAAGACGTTGCTTTAACTATCACGACCACTGTTCTAAATAAACTTCTATCTTGATAAATCATATGATGTTCATCAAACTCTGTGCATTACCAGGGATGAGAGAGGCTCATGATGAAAAAATCTGAAAATCAGCCAGGAGTCTGGGGGCCGCAGGCAAACCTACCACTAAAATATGTCCAAAACTCTTGTGATGTGATGAGACTACAAGCACATGCTTGGTTTACCATCATTCGGCTCTCTCGGTGGAGCTATCTGAGGATCATCACGGCGAGCTCTGTCACGTGGGCGATCATCACGTTCCCCGCCGCGATCATCGCGGTTGCCACGACGGTCGGTGTCCTCTCGGCGAGATTCTCTCCAACTGCCCCTTCCTTCTTCTGATTTCCTCCAGCCATTGTCCTCTCTGGAACCGCACACATTAATTAAAGTGACAATCCACACAAACGAACAAAATCCGGGATTTTCCTGCGTTCAAAATTGCCCTGAGCCAAACGGATTGATATCACTTAACACAGCTTAAAGCTCCAGCTTTGCTGATTGAGCAATTGATGTCCCTCTGTGGCAGCTTCGTGTTGTAACTGCAGATGGAGCATTACACCACTATGAAGGCGATATATCAACTGCAGTGCACAGGCCAGACCTGAAGCAACTACAGAAGAAACATATCAAATTGTAATTTTTCCACGCTAGTCGGTGCTCGTGGCATCCGAATTTTTCTGGTTGATGGAACACACAGGTAAATATTGGCTTTTTTTGCATCCAAGCATGTCATGTTTATTAAAATAAAGCTTCCTTTTATGAATTTTAGGCACTTTTTAAAAAAGCGAACTGTGGTGTAGGAAAGTCAAGCCTAGATAAAAGAGCAGAGAAATTAACGCAACAGGCAGTTAACATGTAATAGTTCATGGTGGTGGTATGAAACACTGAGGATAGCGAGGGTCAGGATGCAGGACAGGACGAGTTTGCGAGCCTATAGAAATCCGTTTCCAATTAGGTGCATAACATCACACGGGCAACGTGTACGTGATGGAAACCTTATTTTTTAAATTCCTCTCTCCATATCGTCTCAAAAACACACGGAGCCAGTGGCTTTGACAGGCAGTGGCCAATTGAATTTACCTGGCTCAGGCATACTGGGGAAGGCATGCACTGTTATTTATGCAAAAAGCACCGTGCCCCCCAACACAGCAGGCAATTTCTGCCTCCCTTGTAAGACAGCCATTAACCAACTACAAGCTGGACACATTAAAAAGACATGAGGTGACAGCCATTCACAAAGCAGCAGAAGGGAAGATGTATATTTAAGAACTCAAATAATAAAGTTACAAAACCAAAAATAATATCGCTATAATAATGCTTTAACATGATAATAGTCATTATTATTGGAACTCTGAACGTAAAGTATGTTTCCTGTAAAAGAAAGTGAGTCCGTTCAATTTACCGAATATATGCATGCCATGGAGCATGGTCAGGATGGTCCCACCTCTGCCTCAATGTGAGCCAGGAAAAACCCTGAACATAATCTTGATTCTGTAAAACTCACCTTTGACGGTCTCTGAAGCGGTCATTGGGTCGCTCCTCTCTCTCGTCGTCATCTTGGTCATCATTGGTACCGCCACGAGGAGGCCCCCAGCTCTCCTCCCTGGCCTTTTCCCGCTCACGCCAACCACCTGCAACATGAGCCACTACGCTCGTCATTTTATCAAAATCAAGTACACTGGAACCTCAAGTTATGAACCACCCACCTGATCGACAAACATTCAGGTCTTGCACAAAATAACAAAAACAAATGCATTGATTTATAGCCCAGGAACAGTGTTATTTCTTTGCAAAGAAAATTAGATTCCACTTATTTACTATATCCTGCTTTATTTACGACACATCCATAAAAATAAGGGATTGATTTCCATGAAATACAGTGAATGACACTCACCCCCAGTACTAGATGCCCCCCCCTTAAACTGGCCTGATAATTGAGCCTCTCTCGTTGGGAAGACAAGTCAAGAATTAAATAAAAGCCTACCAAGGCACTGATGTGTATTACTGTATTAGTGTATTACTGAATTTTGAATAATTTAAATTTGAAGGTGGCATCGCGACTTTGCGGCGTGCTCCGCCATGGATAGCATGAACTGTTGCTGTTAGCTTGAATAGTCTTCCCCAAGGTGCACACAAGCATTTTTGTAACATTGGACAATATGTCGGAATGAATGTACCCTTCACTTTTTAATAACATTTAATGTTTTTTTAAATGAATCTTGAGTACCATACTGCGGGGTGACTTCAAATCATTTTTTAATTGGGGTGGGAGGGGCTCACTGGCTTTTACGCTAAGTGCATTTTATTAATTCCATTCATTTCAATGGGAAACATTTCCTCAATTTGCCAAAGTTTTGTGTACAAATTGAAATTTGTCATCCGAAGTTCCACTATATGGAATGAGAATCCAACACGTTTGCTTCACCACTGCATCTCAGAGGGTCCAAAGGAATTTTTGGGACATGACATTAAAGGGATTGGACAATTAGGCCTGTCAAATCCATTTGTGACCAACCAAATTTAGAAGCAGAAAACCTCCAAATTGACAATGGTTATTTGGGAGATGTGCAATGCCTTTTCTGCTTAAAAAAAGGTCCTAATGCTGTTCTTAGCTCTTTTATGTTGACCGACATCCAATTCTAAAATTGCCTTGAGAGGTCAAAAGCATTCAATTATATCCTTTCTGACTAGGCACAATCCCAACTTCTTTTTTACTGCAGCTCTGAAACTAAACGGTTCTCTGGATTGAACTTTAATCCTCATTTACGCAATGACTCAATGGCCAAATGCTTACCTGTTCTACCGAGGGGCTTCCAGGGTGAGGGGTCATCATGATCATCTCTTCTTCCACCTCTGTCGTCATCGCCTCCTCTTCTTGCTCCCCAGTCATCCATGCCCCTTCGTGGACCTCTGTCGTCGTCAAAGCCACGGCGCGGGCCGCGATCGTCGTCAAAGCCACGCCGGGGGCCGCGATCGTCGTCAAAGCCACGCCGGGGACCGCGATCGTCGTCAAAGCCACGCCGGGGGCCGCGATCATCATCAAAGCCACGCCGGGGGCCGCGATCGTCGTCAAAGCCACGCCGGGGGCCGCGATCGTCGTCAAAGCCACGCCGGGGGCCGCGATCGTCGTCAAAACCTCTGCGTGGGCCTTTGTCGTCATCCATCCCTCTGCGGGATGGACGGTCGTCATCTCCACCCCGACGTGAACCTCGATCATCATCATAACCCCTACGAGGTCCTCTGTCATCCCCGCCCCTACGTGGAGCCTCTCCTCCTCGTTTAAAAGAATCTCTCTCTTCCTTGTCGTCATCACGACCCTCTTGCCTCCAATCCCTAGAGGGAGAGAGAGAGCCCAAGTTTTAGAAGTGCATAGAGTCCTGCAACCAATGAGTATAACAGCAAACACACCTGTCAGCTACAGGACGACGCCACTCCGATTCTCCTTCAGTGCGCTTCCGCCATCCTCCCTCCTCTTTCTCACCCCAGTCCTGTTTAGACCAATGAAAACGTTATCCTTCACAATAAGACTGTACAGTAAACATGCAGTATATTGCCAAGTGTGTGGCAGGGGTAAAACGATAATGTTGTCATGCGGCCTCTCATAGTAGATTTTGACTTATCACAGGAGATGGGGGGGCTTGGAATATAACTCCACAATAAAATGGCATGTACTGTTTGGATGTGGCCCTAAAATAGCTAGAAAAACTGATGAACACATGGAGACAATTGAACCTTGGGTTTCTCATCTGGAACGCGTCTCTCCTCTTCACGACGGCGCTCACGCTCTTCGATCTCCTGCTGACGAGCACGCTGCTTCCGTTCCTGCTCTTCGAGTTTGCGCAGGCGCTCCTGGTACTCTCTCTCCTCCTCCTCTCGCTGCTCCTGTTCAATGCGCTCACGCTCCTCACGTTCTGAGAGAAAAACAGCAGCCAACTTCAGTCAATGTAAACTCAAAAAGGTTTTAGTTAAAAAGAGGGGGAAAAACTATTAACCTTTTTTCAAATGCATGTTTCAAGTTCAACACAACAAAACAGAATGGCTTCAACTATAAAACAAGTAAAACAAAAATATGTTTTGATATCTTATTAACCATCTGCTGTAGGTGGGCGTGTGGGGAGAAAAGGAAAAAACAATCAATATTTTTTCAAAACACTCAATGATAATTTGACAAAATTCTGCAAAAAAATTTCAATCTGAACTTGCTTCACAGACCAATTATGAATAGATAGCATTTATGAACAAAAGCTCATTTATATTTAAAATTGCTTCAAGCATCTGCAAAACATTGTGCAATATTCTATGGCAATATTCAACAATAAAGGACTTCAAATTCCGCGCAGGCTATATATTAGGCCTGTGTGATATGACTGAATAGTAGTGGGTGTGTGTCTTCCCACAAACGACAATTACATACGTTTCTGGATACGTCGGGTACAAAGCGATTCAAGGACAGTTCGATTTGAAGTCAGAACGATTTGATTCAACTCAGTGGGATTATAATTCCATATGGTACAGTCAGTTCGAGAGGGTATGAGGCGTAGAAAAAATAGTAGTGTGTTTCCGGTAACATGAAATTTCGGCATAGGGTCGGTAGGTCGGACAAATGTTTTTATTTTTTTTTATATTTTTGCCATGCCCCCATCATAAATGTAAACAAAATAACCATAAAACATAAAACAAGGAGACATTGAAACCCCGCCGCCGAAGGAAAACAAACAAACAAACAAAAACTACGGCAAGCCTGAGGATTTCACGTAACAATAGTTACCGTAGCTTGTCGCTTCGTGGCGTCATTTTACGGTACCGAAACATAGTTTAACCATTAAAGTCACCGCACACGACTTGACTGTGTGATCAACGCGATTTCACTGTGCCTCTGTGTGTTTGTGGTGTGTTTCTTCAATTTACTTTCGTTTTGAGTGTCGGGGGCGCAACAGATAGGTGCGTATGCGGTTGCTATTTTAGTACGCAAATTGAGGAATCGCGGATGAAAGTTTGAGATGGCGCTAAAAACTCACAAAGGTCTACTAATTACGCTCATTTAAGAAATGGCAATGCCAGTCTGATTTTTCGTATGAATCGTCCGAAGGGCGATCACTAAACTCACCTGTGACGTATGCACAAAACACGAGAGCGAGAGACGGACGACGCGAGGCACGATTACATGGAAATTGGTCATTAGATTTGTAGGCTAATCGCTGTGAAAAATTATGAAAAAGTATTGGTTATTCTATAATTTACTGGTTGTAGCATGGTAACTTTATGAATAAAATATTCGCCACAAGGTGTAGTAATGCTAGACTGCAACACACAAAACGCGGTCTAAACTATTTTCGAGATCGCGTCGCCGCCATGATTCAATGTTGTTGACACACGACGGCAAATGACGCGCATGCTCAACGTGAATATCGCGAGAGTTTGCACCGATGTAAACATCTTTCCTTTTATTATTTACAATTTTGTCTGTGGTTTTATTGTTCTTGTTTTGATTGTAAAGCGCCCTTGAGTGTTTTGAAAGGCGCGTATAAATGA
The DNA here is from genome assembly GCA_026261675.1 of Hippocampus mohnikei. Classification (NCBI taxonomy): domain Eukaryota; kingdom Metazoa; phylum Chordata; class Actinopteri; order Syngnathiformes; family Syngnathidae; genus Hippocampus; species Hippocampus mohnikei. Next base: position 16,380,818 of record JAKGUB010000329.1, read on the forward strand.
AATGTACTATTATTATTATTATTACACAAAAATGTAGAAGGTTTGAAAAAATGCCGACCGAACGCTTTTGTTCGAGGTAGAAATTCTCGGTCGGTCGGGTTACCGGAAACACACTACTTTTTTTTCTACGCCTGATGAAATTACTTTTTTGTTGTCATTTTACCAACTGTACATTTCAATGAACGCATCGGTGTCGTAAATGTACAATTTCCTTGTAAGATACAGCTCTCCAATAAATATCTCCATATATTTCAAAGTGGAATCGTCCACACCTACCCTCTGGTTTGAGCGTCATAGTGTATAAATAAATGTTCATTACCTTTCTTAAGTTGTTCCTCATGGATACGCTGTTCTTCTTCCTCTTTCTGGAGGTAGAAAGCCTTACGTCTGTCTTCTTTACGCTGCCTCTTCCTTTCCTCTAGACGAGTCTTCCTTTCCTCCACGACGCGCTCCTGGAATGTTTTCAGTTTCTCCTACAAAAAGAAAAATACAAGCACACATAAAAAGTGTGCTTAAATTATGTTACTACTAAACCGATGTAGGCATTCTATCTCACCTCATAAATGAAGCTTCGAGCAGCAGTTATTTTGGACAAAAAGTTTTCCTTGTCCTCCATCATGCGAGACATGCGCTTTTTGTGCTCCAAGGCCTTCTCCCGTTCTACTTTCATGTTACTGATCTGCAACAACAAAAAAAGTTTGTAGAACCTGGAAGGGACTTAATGTGTGTACAGTAGTTTATCTTCTAACGAACCCGTTCCTCCTCCTGGAGTTCCCACAGTTCCATGTCCTTGATTCGCTGCTCCTCATACGCCTTTTTGATGAGAGGAATTTCCTCAAGTCGTTTTGCCCTCTCAAAGTAGTCAATCTGCGAGAGAGAGAGAGTGAGTCCAGTACAAAGATGAGTGGTGGCACCAATAAAACATCTCAGCCTTACCTTCTTCTCCTGATTCTTCAGGCGTTCTTGGAGTTCCTTCTTCTCTTTCTCCAGCTGCTCCACTTGCTTAGCCATGATGAAGTCAGGATCCAGCTCCTCCAGGTCCTGCTCGCCAAAAGTTATGTTAGAGACATCTTCGTGAAAATTACGATATACTGCTACGATACGGAGATGATATGAAGCAGCAGGGATGTAGTGGCTCAACTTTACCTCAATGTCAATATCCTTGAAGGCCTTGGCTCCCAGTTCAGTCTTTTTAATTTGCTCCAGCCGCTCTCGCACCGTCTTTTTCTTGATCTGCTCATGCTCTTGCATAATGCGCTCCTTCTCCCTCTCTTTAGCCTCCTGGCGTAGGCGCTCCTCCTCTGCCTTGCGAACCTTCTGCATCTCGGCTTCCCGCTGCTCTAGTTCCTCCTTCTCACGTTGTATGTTTAGGCTTTCCAGGCGCTCCTTGCGCTCTTCTATGGTCTGCCTGCGAGCCAGGATACGCTGATGATCTTTGCGGGCATTTTTCAGATAAGCAGCTATGGCCTGCTGGCTGTGCTCCTCACGCTCTTGCTAAAAGAGAAAAGTATGGTAAGTTAACATTTTTCATTGAAGAATACAAAACCTATTTAAGAATCAAGGGGAATTATGCCACATCTGTTCAAATGTGAGGATATCCAGGTCATTTTGCAAAGAAAAGCCTTTTTTGGCTTTGCAACATTTGTGAGAATTTGTCAAAGTGTTTGACGTGCAGGCATAAATCGGCACGAGGCTATGATAGTAGTTTTATGTAATTCAGTTTTGGTCATTGTATAAATACATTTTGAAATCAATTAATATATATTTTTATCGTGATTTCAATATGAAACAAAACAATCGTGAATGTATTTCTATAATCGCCTAGTCCTCTTTTAGCAAAGCTAAATTAATAAATAAAAATCTAATGAAATGTAATTTTGAGAACATCTGTTGAACAGACCTCAGAAGTCAAAACTCGTGACGACTGAGAAAAAGGACAAAGAACTTTATTGATAACAAAAATGTTATATTAATACTTTTAAACTTATAGTCTACTCCCCCTCGTCAGAAGTTTTGCTTATCCACCACCACGGAGGCAATGACTACCGACTTAGGAGCGACAGTGCGACAAGTTTAGCCACCCTAGTAGCCAGCCAAAGCTCGTTGCTAGCGAGTTAGCTGCTGCGGCGTAAGTAGCACCAAGCTTTCCTCAATCTCAGACAACCCACGCATGCATAGATGCCATGGATCTAGCCCAAGTACAGTTTTGTTTTTGACCGTCTTCCGAATCAATGACTGGGGGGAAAAAAATCTGTGATTATCATTTTTGCTATTCAATGTGTTTTTGTCTTGCAATCTAAAATGCAGCCAGTGGCGACTGTGCGAGAAGAGACTGAGCTCACCAGTGTGGAGGCAGGTTTGATGACCTGCAGGGCCTTGGCCAAAGAGGCAGACATAGCAGTAAGCTGGTTCCTTATTTGCTCAGATGGCATGTTTTGCAAGAAAGGACCAAGTGGAGCATCCTCCTTAGTGGAGTAGTTAAGGTCCGATCCAAAGCTCAGCGTTCGAGACGTGTGGTCAATTCGAACCTGCATAAAGGAACACAGATTTTGATGATGATAGCCAACACTTCTGTGCGCCAGTGTGCGATGTGATCATGACCTTACCTGCAGATCACAGTGCCTGGCAGCATCAACAATGGAGCGCTCCAGCTGGAAGGCATCCACGAATGGAACAAGGGAGGCCAGACGACTGAACTCAATGCTTTGATAGATCTGCGCGACCTATTATCATGGACACAAAATATGAAACTACCACAGCAAAGGTGTGCTTAGAAAATCAAAGGGAATACATTGTTTTTAATTTACTTGTTGCAGGAGACGCAAGATGGTGTTACTTTGCAGGTGAGGGACATAGTGCTGAAGGTCAGATTCCTTCTCACCTTGGTCTTTCACCCAATTCAGCACCTGTGAACAGAACAAAGGAGATTTTGGGGTGGGATTGGGGAAATTACCAAAGGCAACAAAAGGCATACGGTATGCGTTTTATAATCTTTTACTTGTGGAAAAACTTCCATATTACAAAGTTTGTTGCTCACAAATGCTTTACCTTGGTTACTCTTCCACTCAGCTTCAAAGGATTGAAGTCGACTTCAAGCCAGTTGTGGAGTTCTTTTACTTCAGGTACTACATATTGCAACAAGTTAAATCTCACCTGGAAGGAACATTAAAAATAATGTCTTTCAATACAATACAATACATGCTGATTTATATAGCGCTTTCACAACAGCGGCAGCTGTAACAAAGCGCTTAACAAAACAGTTAACATAAAGTAAAATAATAAACACAACACATAACATAAAACACGGACAGTCGTGCAGTCCTAACCACTTTTCCCTCATACGCTTTGTTTAAAGCAGTTTGAGATGAAAGAGGAGAGAATCAAAGTGTCCTTTCACCAGTGGATCAGAGAGCTAATACCTCCAAGACAAGAGGTTTACACAGTTAAGCGGCATTATTGTATGTAACCACATAATACTTCACAGGGAATTCAGCAATTATTAAATATTGTAATGTAGACAATGTACAAAGATACAACTGATTTGCTTTCTTCTTACATAGTGCATGACTGTCCACAATTTTATGCCCATCTGCACGATACAATATGGTCTATGTTGTGATTTCAAGTAGGGCTGTCACTATCAAATACTGTAAGTCTGCCCACCTACAGACTTCTGTCAAACGGAAATTCCCTCACCCAGAATAAAAAACAATGCATTAGTTTTCACTACGATATTGCATTAACGATCGATTCGTGACATCATACCCGGAACCCGGAAGTCATACAGAAGCCCGCAGTAGCACAAATTCAAGGAAGTCCCGCTCGATATTACGGAATAACTGTGTCCGCGCCGCAATTTACTCTCATTGGATCCAAAACGGCGACATGCAAGTGACTCTATTGGCAGGAGTTTTAGTGGAATCGCGAATGTTTTTTAATTTCATTCATTTACATTTACGTCCTGTAGATCGCGGCATCCAAACCAAGAGGAAGGGTAATGATCGTAGAAGACAGAGTGGAATGCATCCGATTAACTGCTTTGAGTAAATTGCTTGTGGCTCGACTAACAGTCAAGTAAACAAATGTTTCCTGGAATGCTTTACTTGTTATCACGCTAAAAACCTTCTGCTAACTGGACCACTAATTTGAGAGAAGGCGAGTTGCATAGCGCTAACTATGGGCATCGAGGACTTCGAAGTGTCCCGTGGCTGGCTTCAAAAGTTCGTTGCACGACATCAGATGAGCAACGCTGTTTTGGGTGGTAATCGAGGCGAGGTAAAGTTGAGACATTGTAGTGAGTGGAAACAAAAGGTACCAGATCTATTACGAGTCTCATTTTGTTTCAAATTGTCCTAATTTTGTGACGCGTCTTGTTATACTGTATTTTGTTCATATACCTGTACTGTATGCTGCAGTTTTTGGGCCATATATTTTTGCATTGTATTGCTTGTGTTGGTACACATGTATTTTGTTCACATACTTGCATGTTCATAAAGGACATGTACCACAGTTGTTTCCTACATAAGGAAATTTTGTTATAAGGAAAGACACGCAAAGACAACGCAAATATGATTCCTTACTGGAGAATACTGACCTGTATTTAGAGAATCGATTATTCCAGTAATTAATTGAATAAAAGATTATTTTGCCTTAAAATCTATTGCAGAGCCATTTCAAAGCAGATGTTTGTATTGTAATAAATGTATTATTTTGATTAAATACAAGATAATCAGTCTGCTTTCACGAATTAGCACAGAAATCAGACATCTACTTTTGAATAATTTTGACAAATCTAATCTCAAGTAATGCTACTTACAAATTTTTTTTGACGTAGTCTTGTTTCAATGTCGCTTTGAGGTCATATGAAACAACATCAACAAAAAGAACACAAACTCACTCTGAAGCATGATCATGTAAAACTACTCCACAATCTAAAATATTTTAGAAAACATTCATACAAACGACGCACCATGTCATTGATCAGACTTTGGCGGGTAGGTGGCGCCTGCAAGCCCAAGAGAGTTGCCAGGCGGCGGTGTTTCTCCACAATGATACCATCCATGTCCAACAGCCGAGCGATATCTGTGCGCTCAGGGGTGATGGGAATGGAGAGAGTAGCCAGGAGGACTCTGGTAGACATCCTGAAGGTGGAGTGAGTAGGTATTTATAATTAAATTGTCTTCATCAGAATAAATCTTATACAAATCTGAACGTATTTATTTAAAAATAAAATAAAAAATAAAATAAAGACACCTCTGCATCTCCTCTTGTGTGAGATTCTTGCGCATCTCTCTGGAGAGGTGATAAAGCCTGTGGAGGGTGCAAGCATGGAAAAGTGCATTTCCGGACTTCCAAAACACAGTTGACACCTTGTTGTAATAGTTGGCCATTAGCTGCGGTTTGGGTGGCTTCTTGGACAGAGCAAACAGACCATGGATGTCCTCAACAGCCTTGAATGCTTCCTGGAAAGACAAAATGTTTTCGCATAGCACCTTTATCTTAAAAAAATTACCTTTATCTTAAAAAAATTGCAACATTTGTGAACATTTAAAGTATCATTAATGGACTACCTCAACTACTTCACAGCGTTTAATATTTGTCATATACAGCGGAACATGCTATTCGTGAGGCTGACCTTACAAATTTAAAGTTACACTGTGTAGAATTTAGTGCCATCTAGTTGTAAACTAATAGTATGCAGTGACCAAAGCTCAAATATTGCATTTTGAAGCATGTGCACTACAGTTCCTTGGACAGACAACACTTTGCGAGCCTATTACAAAATTTTTGCAGCAATATTTATCCCAAATGGCTTCTAGCTCATTAGGATCTTCCCTCAAGTTATGGAGTTCATGCATTGCATCTGTTACACAAGCAATCGTCATTATGTTGAAAACTATGTTCGCCAAGTTTGTCGCCTTCGGTTCTGCGTAGCAAAAAGATAAGAGGCGAAACATGGCATCCACTTATTTCACAGATTATTCATATTAAGTACCACAACAGATTGTGTTCCACCTTTTAGATTTCACAGTATTCAAAGTGAACTAGATATTCATATATTCTTCTGTGAGAAACAGACCTGCCAGAGCTCCATGCTTATGGCACTGTCAAGCTGCACCAGGCGCGTCTCCAGGTGCATGGACTGGCTTTCAGGGTTGTTCAGGTTGATGGCAGTGCTCTGGTTATGGTGTCGCTGAATCTGACCCAGATGCATCCGCAGGTTGTCACACAACTTGCGAAACTCTGCCTTTCGGGTGTACTGAAGGCAAAACTTGAATGCTGCAAAAGAGATAACACATTTGATGAAGAGGAGTTTGCTTCCAAACGTTTGATCTTAAAAGAGTGACCTTAAAGTGGTGATTGGTGCTGAGGTAACTCTGATGAGAACATAGTTTTGTCCATGTGAGCTATAAACAGACCAGATTTTCTCTTTTAACAATCTGCCCCTTTGAATATGAGATTAATAAATACGTTAACGGTACCTTGCTGGGCGATGTCATGGTAAAGGCGCTCCACCTTGGAGTTGTTTCGAAGAAGGTCCAGGCACTGGCGGTAGGACTCCCACAGAAATTTCACCCATGGAGTTAGGAGCAGACGATCAGTACGATCCTGAGTGTCCTCTCCACTTACAGCACTCAGGAGCACACTGAATGCAGACAAAAAAGCCCAAAATAATAAGACTATGTAGAACCAATAAACCGACACTTAAAACCGAAACAAACTCTCTCACTTTTCTGGAGTCTGGATGCTGTCCAGATCTTCGATGTCCAGAACCATCTGCTGAGACTCCTCTTTAGCCGTTTCGGTCTTGTCCTCCGCCAGCTTCAAGTAAGCTCTAACCACATCCTCGAGAGATTTGATGTTCACCTGATAGTACAAACAAAAAAACACTTTAACCCCTAAAGAGCTGAGACAAGAGGACACACCACTTAAACACCACGACCTGACCTGCTGGCAGATGTTTTTGTACTGGTAGAGACCCTCCTTTGCCAGGTGGCTCTTGCGAAGATCCACGCAAAGCTCCAGGTATTTGAGCATAATGGGCTCGTGGATCTTCTGCCATGTTCGGTGTTTCTTGCTCTTGATGACATCGTACAGAACATCCAATGCAGGTTGTTTCTTGCCAACTTCCAGAAATTCTGTATGTTACACAAAAATGAAATGACTGTGTAAACAGACAATCAACTCGGCAGGGCTGCATCACCTCTCGTCAAATGACATTTTTTGTACGCGGCAGGGCCCAATGGGAGAAAACATTAGCATATACATCGTCCCCGGTTACGAAAGAACATTTACTTTAGGAACTTGACAAGGCATCATTCAGTTTGACTGTCCAACTTCAAATGGTCTCTGGGCTTAATTCTCATCAATCCACGTCAACGGCCTTGCTCGTTAACTGGCTGAAACATTCACGGTGACTTCCTCCGCGCCATTCACTAGCTAGCATTAGCATTGGCATCGTTAGCGGTGACGAGGCGGCTCAAGGCTAACCGCTGCGTCAAATTATTTCTACTCACCATTCGCTCGTTTCAGAGCATTCTCTGGGCGCTGAAAGTACGCCGGCATCTTGATGGTTTGCTTGTCTACTCAAATCGCCGAATTTATGAGAATTTTGAAAGAATCCACCAGTCCATCCAGGCCACGGGTTCATGCACTGAGACGTCGGTGCCTGAGAAAGGAAGAACCTCGTGAGCGGCCTACTAAGGTTGCCAAGTGCGTCAAGCGCTATCCCCCATCAAAAGTAGCAGTTTACACGAAGGACATTGAATTAGTGTACTTACGATATATGTTACAGAGAATATAGATATTAGAATAGTTCTTGATACCCAAAAATATTTTCTACAACTTTGAAAGACGCGCCTTAAGAAAACTCAGATCCAAAAGGGGGTTTCACAAAATCTGGCAACTCTGGATGACTCTAAAATTCCCGTATGTGCGTCCTTTGTTGTGCGTTCGTCGACACTCAAATGTTGTCACAAGTTTGAAGTCTTAGTTAAGTGTTGATTGTCAATCCGATATAAGTCAAATGTGAAGTAATTGAGACACCCAACTGGATTGCTGGGGTTGTCAAATAGCAGTTGTACTTAAAAGAAACCCCATGAACCAGGTTTATAATGCAGCCAAAATGAAATATGCATTACTGTATTTTCTATTGTTGCAGAAATTTGTATATCTATGAGGGAAAACGGAATTGATTTTAAATACATTTTACTGATAAAGGATTAGGCCGGCAATTCGATCATAAAAATATTTTAGACATAGCCTGGAATGCATCGTTTACGCCCACAGTGTGATTGGTTATGCGAGGCCTGTCAAGTCTCCTGACCCGGAAAAAGGAAGAAATAAGCACAGAGCAGAAAAGTGGTTGACAGCAGAGGTAATAGAAACAACTCGTCAATGTCATCGCACTTTTTGTCTCATCACTTGACTGCAGCATCCACTTCGAGCTTTTTGCATTTGAATAGCTTTTAGACTTCGCGGCTTGACAGTCGCATCTTCATGCGATTTTGTGACCCCCAATTTTATCAGTGATTTGTTTAAACTCCACGGGAATGGAATATGGCAGCAACTGAAACACAGTCTATGTTAAGCATTGGATTGATTGGTAAGTTAACGTTCTCAAGCCAATGTTTTACCTCTGTTCTTTTTCATGGGAGATTAGTGACTCACGCAGGCAGTTTGTGCCGTAGAATCACATGATAGCAGTGTGAACTAAATTGCTCCCATTGCGGAATTCTCATGTTCTGTCTTGTCGCTAAACCATTGCCTCAGTGTGTACAAGTGTGTTCACAAGAGTCATCCATTTAAAATGTCCCATGCTGTCCCCAGAAAAAGACGTGAACGGGGACACTCTGTGGGTTTGGTGCTATCCCGCGGTGGGCTCCGAATTTAGACAAGTCCTGCTCAGCAAGTGCTGTCTGACACAGAACAGCGAAGATTTTCACACATTTGTATTTGGCCAATTCTGTCGTTCTTGGTACTATATTAGTACACTGGAGGTACAGGAGCCTACACCTCTAAAGAAGGTACTTTGCTCATTCATAACAACAAAGGCGCAGCAGTTGCTTTTCTTAAATACATAAAGTTGTTTCTCCCTTTTCTAGGTCACTCATTTGTCAGTGGTTATTACAGCAAAAGACTTCAACCCTGAGAAATATGCCGCACTCAATCGAATACTGTGCAGGTACAGTACTGTGCATGTAACAAAGCTAATGCATCATTTGGGAGGACCACCTTTAATAAAGCTTTGGTATTCAGGATGTACATCAAATATGGCAGTCCGGTGAAAATGATGGAGGTCTACATCGCTGTTCTCACCAAAGGTATTTGCCAGAGTGAAGAGAATGGCTCATTTTTAACCAAGGACTACGATGTCCGAAAGGCCTTCCTGGCAGGATCAATCAAAGGTAGGGATGTAAAATGTGACTTCTGCTTCATTTCAGTAATAGACCATCACTTGATTTCAATTGGAAGTTAGGTAACATATTAGGATTTCCTGGGATGGAGTGACACATTGAACTTCTACCAATTTAACCCAGAGAAAAGACTTGGGCATAAAAAAAAGAAAACCATGATCCTATCTTATTAAAAACAATATTTGGATTATGGGTTATAGTTCTATAATAATTGCAAACTAGAAACCGAAGAAGCCAAATCAAGCTTATAAAGCATTATTGCTACCATTATTACCTCATCTTAACTTTAACATTTTTCTCCTTATCAGTGTTTGTAGATAAATAGATAGGTGGTAAGACACAGACAAATGTGCACCTGTATTTTATATCAGATGTGGTGTCTCAGTTTGGCATGGAGACCATTATCCTGTACACCGCTGTCATACTGAAAAAGCGTATCGCTGTGCACCATCCTCGAATTGAAGCCTTGTTGGAATTCACAAGGTAAATTTAATAATATTTCATCTAAAATGTAATTATTATTTCCCTCTAGTGGTGGCTGTGGTAATTTTAGCTCTGCATGTTCACACTGTGAATCTTGTCTTTTAGAGTGCTTCCTACTCTATCGTGGCACAGGAAAGACTGGTCTATTCTGCATCCATATGTGCACCTGACTGATATTGAACTGGAGCATCTCAGTAAATGCCCAGGTGAAAAAAGTGTCCTGCTTTCATTCATCCATTTTCAATGTTGTCTTATTCAACGAATAGCAGGTAAAGTGGGGTCCATCCAGATGACTTTGGGTGAAAAGTTGGGTACACCCTAAAACTAATTGCCGGCCAATCGCCGGACAGATACAGACAAACGACTGTTCACACTTAGAGTACATTCACACCTATGTGGGATTTAAAGTTTCAATTAACTTAATAGCTGGAATACCTTGAGAAAACCCACACAAGCTCAGGGAGAACATGCACATTCCACATAGGAAGGTCTAACAGGCTTCCCTGATTCTAATGATGAATTCTTGTAGATAAAGCACCAGAGGTGGGTACAGTATCATCAGTCCATCAGTGAGCTGCCGTCAGTATTTCAGGCTGGCCGAGTCTGTCAAGAGTATTCGTCGACAGACAAACATTGTCAGGAGCAAATTTGCCGTTCCTACGTAAACACGCACCTGCCGCACACCTGAAACGCAGCTAAATACGGAACAAATAAAACCGTGTTGTATACTGTCTGGTCCCAAAGACCACAATAACATTATTCCATATTATTTATATCACCACACTGTGTGTGTGCGTGTGTGTTCTTTTTTTTATTTATTTGGCTGCGTGCGAAAATACGCTCTCAAATGCCGATTGACTGTTGCCGCCGACATGTTGAAAATGTTGTGATTTCCAACACGTCTTTTGTCATGTTCGTGTGTCCTTTCTAGTAAGAAGACAACATTTCAGCAACAAAAGGAGTCACTTTAACTCAACATTTGGCCAGAGTATGAATAAATGGGGGACTTCACTATATTCTTAGGGGTGGGGAAGAAAAAGGGTCACCATTTTTTTTTTTTAAAGGATATGACTTTTTTCTCCTTAACCAATAGATTCAGCAGAATCAAGTTTGTTAAAAAAAATAAAAAATAAAAAAAACAGCAGTTTAGCTCCGTGAATTATGGTAGGATGGGTGTTGCAATGGTCGGATCAATGTAATCTTTGTTTTATCATGGTCAGGGATCTCAGTTATTGATGTGCAATTTTTTTTCTCCCGACAGGGTATATAGCAGGATTTGTCGATCCAGAGGTGAGCAACAGGTCAGACCTGTTTGATGTGTATGTGAATCTCCCAGACAGCATCATCACTGTGTCACAGAGTGCCAAAGGTGCTGTAAACTTTTAGTAAAGACAGTAACACAATAGTTCTGCATTTGTGAGCATTTTGACCGCAGGGAGTGGGAAATGACAATAAATGATCTGGTGTTTCAACACAGAGGCTATGATGATGGGGAAGTTACACAAGGACATCGGCCTTCTTATTCTCCAGTCTGCAGAAGACACAGAGAGGTCAGATAGTCACGTCATTAAGGTGAGAGTTGTTTTTGGTTTTTAAGCTGTAAGGATATGCTTTTTCCCCAAGTGTGATGCCCATATTCTCAATTGCAGGACATTTCTTTGAAGACCAAACAGATTCTTGCTCATTTGGGGACCTTGGCTGATCAATGTGAAGGCTCTAAAATCACTCTGGAACATTTAAAGCAGCAACATTTCCCTCCAGCGACGGAAAACTTCCTGTTTCATCTGGCTGCCGCTGAGCAGATTTTACTGGTGTAAGACTTTTATAAGATTTTGACAGATTTTCAGATGCTATCCTAAAGGGCGATGACAGTGCGGGCACGCCTGTCACTTTAGCAGACCCTGGATATGACAATAAAAGTATGCCAAATGTGGTGCTTATTTTTTATTTTTTTAGATGAGGTATGAGTTTAAAAGTTCTTACTGACCTCAAATTCCAAGACCTGATGCAGTGCAGATCCAGAAATTAAGTTGCATCTGCTCATATGGGTATGTCTTACAACAGGTTACTGTGACTCATTGATTCTCAGCAGAAAATGTTGGTAATATTTGCTATTAAAAAGAGAATGAATTATTTTCGACAAAAGATAACATTTTAAAATATGTCTGTCCTAAGCTCCTTGTCGGAATATTTAAAAAAAAAAAAAAACAATACACCAGACATATTTTAAGCCTGTTTTGAGGGAGCAGTCCTGCCTCATGAAAATCAGTGACATATAACCCCGCCAGCTCCACCGTAACTGAATAAGGCTTTTGTTACCATGACGACTGTGAGAGGAGTGATAAGGCCCACCAAGCGCCTTCAGATGCTTAAGTGGAGCCCAGAGTGTGTGTGCCCATCAAGACAATGAAAGCATTTTCACCCATGAAGTCAGTACCTGCTTTCTGTCAGCCAAGTATGTTGCACTCACCTAACACAAATGTTAATCTGACTCAGCTTCAAATTTACCGGTAGTAGTGCTCTTCAGTTTGACCATGGCTTGAAAGTGGTGGTTTCTTTTCCATGGGAGGAGAGTTGAGGTATTTGGGTGCTAGGCGCAGTTACAATCGAAATTATCAGAATTGTGTTGTCACAACGATGAAGCGCCAGCTCACAGACACATTGACAGCAACAAGCAAGTAATAGAAAAGTTACTGGGTTCTTTATCTTCATACCTCATGCATGGGCAGAAACTATAATAAAGTATTTGCCAGTCAATTTTTCACATCAGTTTTGGGGGAGGGAGAGGGGGGTGAACAAACAAACAAACTTTGGGTTGGTTGCCATAGTGCTAACAATAATTATACAACAATTTTAAACCAAGTCAGTTTTTCTATTCATTTGCTAACCATTTCAGATTTGTTGAAACAAGTGTTTCATTTCATGTTATCTTGTTAACAGATCATTGCCTATACCTACAGATGCATTGTCTCTATGTTCAGGTTTTAAAAAATGTTACTAATAAGTATTTGGGTTGTGGTCTACATTTGCCAGAAGGACAGTTAAGTGCCTCAGTATTTGATTACACAGTTCAGTGCAAAGAATTCATGATATAATGTTGGAGGGTTGCATTTGCTGTACTTGTATGAGCAGATGTGTATTTGGCATTGATTGATATGCTGAATATTCTTCCTTTATTAATTAAATGTAATGTTAAAAAAACAATGCACTGCTTAGTCTTATTACATTTCATTTTACATCCGAGCCTACTAGGTTCAGTTGTATTAAACTTGCTCAAAGTCCTCGGTGGTAGAATAACTGTTCTTCAGCCACCTTGGCCTGTAGGTCTTCATCAACATTTTCTTTCCTTATCTGGAAGAACAAGGTCAGTGTCGGCTGAGCTCAAGTCGATAAATTCAGTCGAGAGAGGACGTCCAGAATCTTACCATCCCCAATTGGGGGTAGAGACTGAATGAAAGTGGGATCATCAGGCCGAGGACAACTGCTACACTGATGTGACGGATAGGAGCGACCAGCAGCGCATTCTTCTGGAAAATTCTTGTTCTGCATGAGAGAATTTGTTTAATTCACCAATTTCAATCTGATGATTCATATTAGAGTGAGCTGACCTCTGTAAAACTGAAACCAGGAGATTAGGAACAGCAGCAGTTGTGCCAAACAGTACTGCTCTTGACAATGCAGTTTCCATCACAGCCTGACAAACATACCAGAGCAATCGTGAAGATAAACAACATGGAGCTTTGAGATTTACTCTTATTACCTTTTCTGCCGCTGCCTTAGATAGGCCGACAGAATTCCCATTGGAATCGAACACTTCGATACCATTTTGACATTCCTCCCCTCTGACAGTAAACACGTTGAAGAAAGCGAGAGCAGCTGGCAAGACAAAACATGTTATGCTCTGAAATATCTTACCATCCTATTGTGACAAATTGGGTCAGTTGCATATTTTTTTTTCTCAAATTACTACTTAACTGTTAGTCAGTCCCCTCGAGCTAAACAAAATTAACCAATCTAAAGTTCTGAAAATAGGTTGCTGTCAAATGATACAATGTTTTCATAACTTTTAAAAACAATCCTAAAAAACAACCAACAGCAATGTTGCTAAATGAATATAGATGTATTGTATATATTGAACTGCTTTTAAGAGATGACAAACCTGAGAGCGGGATTGTTGCGAAGAACCTAAAGAAATTTTGGATGAATAGACTTCTGATACCTAGTCGGTTCACAATAATTTGAGGAAGGGCCTGCAACCAAAAAGTACAGGATATTATAACAATCTACAATCTCTCAAACAACTTAATAATATCGAAAGGACATATTAGTATCACAAAAAGGCATAATGTACAGTATACTTATATGAGCTGCATTAAAAAAATCCACGTTGTCAAAGATAATCAGTTGTACGCTAAGGTAAAGTATACTTAAATGAGCCCATGAAAAAAAATCTGTGTTGTCAAAGATAAAGAGTTTTATGCTTCATGACAGCGTTGTGGAAAATATCTTGCACTCTAGCCCTTTAACTGTATCTCAGCGAATTGTGCAGGCGCACCCAACGTTGTGGTCGTGACTTTTACAGGTACACTACAAAAATATTGACAGTTGATGTAGCACAATAACTGCTGTACATACCCCTGCGCATGTTGTATACGAGACTGTGCCTGCTATCAAGAGGAGCTGCTTGGAAGACGGCGTCTGACCCTGCAGATAAGCAAAAAGTGCCAACTCCTCATTCATGAGTTATTTGATTGCAACTGTCAAAGTGAAGGTCTTATGCAGTCACTTTATTTAGTATATTGGGCTTCATGACAGTCTTGAAAAAAATACATTACCTTCTCTGAGGAGCAATTTCTGTTTGCATAGTTGAAACCAGCAGTGTAACTTTGTAGCAAAAACTGAAATGAAGCATTTGGTTGATGTTAATCAAGTAGCATGCAACACACAAATTAGAAAAGAGAGTTTAATATGGTAAGTCCCATACCTGCCAGAACAAAGTTGGTTTGATATTTCTATGTGGCAAAAAGCTGGCAACCACCTGAAAATTGAGACATTTTTAAATATTCCTCCAACAAGTGCCAAACTAATACATATGACGGACGTACCAAAGGAGCTGTAAATGGCAAAAATGCTGGAAAGAAAAGAGACAGGCGGGTTCATTAGAAGCAGTGAAACTTCCACAAAGGGATCTTTGCAGTTTGTGGCTGAATGTGAGTAGAGAGTACAGCCCTATGCACATCACAATTATGTGTTAGTGTACTCGTCAGCAGTCACTTTATCAATAAACACCAGTGTGTGCTTTGGTTGTCTTGCAGCCTCTCAGGCCATCTCAATGTTGTTGGGCTGATGGGCACTTAAGATTTTGTTACTATATTCTCGTGATGGCCTACTTTGTTTGCATTGAGTGCTATCCTCAGACTTCATGTTGCTTGAGTCAAACAGCTGCCAAAAGGCAAGTCAATTTCGATCGAATCTGGACTTACGTGGGATTCATTTGTTTGCAAATAACAAGGTAAGAGCATGGGGCCAAATAACCTCTTTGTGAGTCAAGAGTCCAAATTGTCCAAATACTTCTAAGTCTCTGAAAAAAGGAGGTACCGGTAGTCTTGACTTTGACACCTGAGATTTAGAGTGTTCTATTAACCTGTTCATGTTTTTGGAATGTGGGAGGAAACCAGAGTACCTGGAGACAACCCATGCAGGCACAAGGAGAACATTGAAACTCCACACAGGAAAGCCAAGGATGGAGCCTGAATCGAACCCTGCATCTCTACACTGTGAGGCGGACGTGCTAACCAGTCGATCACCGTGCCGCCACGAGTGCACATGCGTGCGTGTGTGTGTGTGTGTGTGTGTGTGTACATAATGTACCTGGAGGGCGGAAAACTAGTGGAAGCACAGAACCAGAATCAGCATGGATGGATGACTGTTAAGACAAACTGGTCGTTAAAATATGAATATGAACTTTAATTCTAAGACCATGAATTATGTATAAACATTTGATTGAATTACAAGCCCAAATTATGGCACACATCAAAGATAGGCCAAACAATATTTCGAGCAACTAAAACAGGGATGTGTCTCTCGCATTACTTACAAGGGAAATGTTCCATGCATGTTCATCCTACAGGCAGTAAAAGCAAACAGAAAAATTAGTACGTGTAGTAGTTATTGTGTCAAAAAGACAAGCGAACACTGAGCGTATCTGACCTTTTGGTTGAAGTTTTCTGCATTTCTGAGTTGGATGCAGGTTTCTTGTATTTCTGCCTGAGAGGAGCGGGCTCATCAGTTCACCACTTGTGGTACATCACTTTCTAGTTATGATGGGAAAATGAAGCTTCAAATTTTCTTCAGGAACCAGTTTTTTTTTTTTTACTCTTCTCCATGGCGCTGTCGGTTTAAATGAAAGGGGTAGAGGAATGGCAAGTCAGTGTACTTTCAGCCCAATGTTGAACAGAGTGCCATCTGGAGGAGTCCAAAAATACAACAACTGGTTCATGAAGCAAATTTGAAGCTTAATTTTCCCAACAATACTGTCCAATATTGTTACACTGGAGGTTCCTGATACTCACGTTTGATGTGAGCAGAAAGGATGGATCCAGAAGATTTACCCAGATCTTTAAGCGACTAAATACAGACTGAAAATAACACATGTTCATCATTGGAATCAATCTGTATCAAAAGAATGTCTATATATAACCCTTTCCACGTAAATATTCACGCAAATTATACAATGCACAAGCTACATAATATACCTACTACAAATCGAAGCGTTATTTTACGAAATGATGATGCTGAAGAAGTTTAACTTGCTAAATTACCTCTCCATGGCTCTTCCAGTACAATAGATTGGCATCCATTATACCAGTACTGTACTGAAATTGCTTCTTCAAAAATCACTAAAGGGGGCTCTTATTTCAAGATACACACAAAAATACAGTATTCTCACATTCAGACAGAAGCGTCTGACATGTTGAGGTCAAGTCAGAGCTACTTCCGTTTTCAGTCACGTGATCTTTGTTGTTCAGGGTCGGTCGGAAAGTTGAAAACTGCAATCGTCCATGTTGACAATGAGATTATGTTTAATTCACAGAAACACAAGTGTCAAATTGTACGACGTGCATCCCATTCTGTATATTCAACTCAAGTTGAAAAATATCCAGCTGCATGTTTAAAATATCAGCAAATATATTTTGTCAGTTCTGTGAGCACGTGAAAGTCTCTTTTATCGATTTCGTTTCATTTGTTTTTGTATTTGTTTATTTTAATTTTAGCATAGATTTTGTTCTGAATAACAACAACAGCAATAGTAGTACAATTATATACAATACTGTAGTATATAATTCGGTCATGCGCGATGCAGTAACGTCCAACCGCACTCTTCTGACATAATCCAAAATGGCAGCCAGCATTGGAAGTCTCCTCAGGACGTCTGTGAGTTCACACTAAATTGTATCACGCTGTGTTTGCTTTCATTTCACCAGTTAGTAATGTCACTCGAGATGCTGTTGACGAATGCCTTCTTAGGTTGTATTGACATGCTGCTGCACTTTTTGAGCTACAACGGTGAAAAAGGGGCACATTTCTGGTTGATGACCATTTGGCGTTGTATTTTACATTTCGATAACCAAGTGAAAACCCAGTCAAAATATTCACTTGCATTTCAATTTCGCATCTGGAAATGTAAAATACGGAATAGTCGCTGAGTTTGCCTCCATAACTTCCCTCCTGATAAGTCAATTGGTTACGAAACTGAAAATAAATAGAACGTGCGCAGGTATTTTGAAAATGCGCAACAGTTGACCCTCAACCATGTTACCATGTTTTTTTTGGTTTTTTTTAACAGAAGTAGTCATCACTCTACGTATTATTACTATTATTATTGTCACTGATGGACACTTACGTGAGTCAGCTGTGATAGGCTCCAGCTCCTGGCATGCTGTGGCACAACATGGTATTAAACTGAAGGCACTCAGTTTAGTGCAGGGGTCTCAAACTCAGGTCCTGGAGGGCTGCTCTCCTGCGTGTTTTCCAAGTCTCCCTGTTGCAACACACCTGATTCAAATGAACAGGATCAATGTCAGGCTTCCGCACTCCGCAGAGCTTGCTGATGATCTGATCGTTTGAATCAGGTATGTTGCAACAGGGAGACTTGGAAAACATGCAGGACAGCGGCCCTCCAGGACCGGAGTTTGAGACCCCTGGTTTAGTGCCTCAAAATTAAGATACCACTAAATTGGCTGTGTAAAGAAAGATGTCTTATAAGTCTACAATAACACAGATGCACGAATTATGGCACACGATCACAGAAGATGACGGTGACACACAAGTATAACTGCATGTTTAATCATGACTATTATTTTCTAGGTAAGAGTTGCTGCAGCTGGACAAATTGTGTCTGCTTCTGCACTTCACAGGGCCTGTTTCTCTACCAGTATGTACTCATGTCATCAGTCCATTTCTGCTGTGGCCACTTATCTGAAAAATTAGATTTTGTACAGATTTAGCACAAAGTAGTGCCTAGTTCACAGTGCCTTAAGTAGGTAACATATTCATTCTCTCAGGCTCGAGCAGATGGATCACTGCAGTCACTCAACCAGCACCTGCTTTTAAAGCCACAGCGGTCCAGAATGGGGAATTCAAGGAGATGAGCCTCGCTGACTTCAAGGGCAAATACTTGGTACTCTTCTTCTACCCACTGGATTTGTGAGTTCTGCCAGTCCCTCCGACAAACTTCTGTCAGCATCCTGTGATTTTGACAAGTATTTCCATAATGACAAAGGCCAGACCATTTATCTGACTAAATGGTTAGCTTGTCAGATGAGTTAATACAGTAAAAGAATGATGCTGAAAAAGCTGATAGAACTTTGATACTGAAAGTTCTTAAGCTTGTGTGAACTCGGTTACATGGAATGAAATTGATGGCAGGGGTTAAAATGTAGTGAACCTCAATTTATTGTGAGGGCTATCTTCTAGACCCCACCGCAAATGGTGAAAATATGCAACATAGAAAAAACTAATGCAATATAATGTTGGAACGCGAGCCCTCCAAGCAACATTTTAAGGATGAAAATATGTTTACTGACCAAATATTGCACAAGGCAATATGCCTGAGCCATAAATAGATTAAGAGATGGAAGTTTCAATGATGTACTATACTTTAAAATGGTTTCTTTGTCTTTGCTTTATTGTAGCACCTTCGTGTGCCCAACAGAGATCATCTCATTCAGCGACAAGGCAAATGAGTTCCATGACATCAACTGTGAGGTCGTGGGTGTGTCTGTGGACTCTCACTTCACACACCTAGCGTGGACCAACACACCTCGCAAGGTATGCTCCTTTGTAGTAGTGTTGAACATAAATGAATGCCCCAGTTTGTAGTAGTGTTGAACATAAATGAATGCCCCAGTTTGTTTGAAAACCTTGTTTTGCTTTTAGATTTTTCCATTTTATTTTTGGGCAAAAATACTGTTTGCCAATGACCTTTGTCAACATTTTTTTTTCTTACTTTCCAAAATGATACAATGCAAGAAAAAGTATGGAAAAATGCATGCTACTAATTTTTATTTTTCATATGCCTACACGTTTCATCCATGAAAATATATTCACATAAAGCATCCGGTGACTGGAATAATGTCCTACCGTGGGGACGTGGCACTCAGAATTTTGAAACATTTTATATTTGCTTGGGTTGTCTTTTGAGATATTTCAATGTTTAAAAAAACAAACCAAAAAAACAAGTTACCGCCACCCTTTGAGCAACTAATACTCCGACAAAATCGGGCATTAGGAAGGGGAAAATACCGTTTTATCAGCACTGTATGTTGAGTGTGGTAATTGACGTATTAACTGAGCGTTATAGAACGTTGTGATGATGGTGTTGACATTTGTCTTCCAGACCGGAGGCTTGGGCAGCATTCATATACCTCTGCTCTCCGACCTCAATAAGCAGATTTCCAGAGACTATGGCGTACTGCTGGAGGACCCAGGCATTGCTCTGAGGTACAAACGGTATTTTCAGCAGAATTATTACTGTGAAATATTTGATAAACTCAATGTGTATATTAAAGCATCCTGCCAGGAAGTAGGTGTTTTTGTTCATTTGTAGTTCAAAGTCCAGGCACAAGCCTTGCCATTTAAGGTCATTCAGGGTGAATGCTGACCTGTATTGACCCAATTAAATTATATTGCTGTGTAATTTTCCTGATATTTTATATTTACCTGCAACTTTCCTCTTAGGGGTCTGTTCATCATCGATCCAAATGGTGTGGTGAAGCACATGAGCGTAAATGACCTGCCAGTGGGTCGTTGTGTTGAAGAGACCCTTCGTCTTGTAAAGGCTTTCCAGTTCGTGGAGACTCACGGTGAGGTGTGTCCAGCAAGCTGGACTCCCAAGTCGCCAACAGTGAGTGGATATTATTCTAACATGCCCATATTAATTTGTTGACTCTGAAATTGAAAGTCAATATTGTTTTTCCTTTTGATTTCAGATCAAACCAACCCCTGAAGGATCAAAAGAGTATTTTGAAAATGTCAACTGATGGTAAATCACGACAAGTCCATGTAAAGTTTTTGTTTTATGCACTGTGACTTGGACGATCATGCTAATAAAAGCTCCTTTTATGAAGGGAAAAAAAATAGTAAAATCTTTTCCACTGTTGGTACTTTTGTTTTGCACTTGAATTTACAAGATGATAACAGGCTTAAGATTGCGACCCCTGTACATAAACGTGTTTATTTCCTCTTTTTACAATATGCAGGATGAAAATGTCTCATCAGACATTGGTACACAACATGGTGCCAAAATCAACTTCAGTGGGGAATAACGAACTGAGAAGGCAGTACAAGTAGGGAACATACTGTATATACATACACAATATGGAGGGGTTAAATAAAGACTTTGAAAGAATGCAGCACTCCGTGTGGTTATGAAGACATCGAAGTGTGCCTTGTGTGTAGTTATGTGATACAAAGCTCATTCCTTTGGACATTCACACAGAATGTGTCGTGTTAGGCAACAAAAAGGGTGTGCAAGGGAAATGGCTTACGAGATGCCGAGCCTTTTTTTTTTTAAAGCTTTAAATAATTGGAAATTAAGCAAGCCCAAGTGTACCAGCCTGCTTCCACAATGCATTCCATTGTGAAGCTGATCATAACGGTGAAACAATTTGAGTTGTCTGGTATGGTGAAATCCTCATGCAATTTCAGGCAAGATGAAACAGCGCCACCAGCCCCCACCCCAAGCACCAAACACAACATAATTTGTTTTTCGCCGATTCATAAAAAAACACCCTATTGTAAATCTGTACAACGAAAATACATTTGGGATCTACATCTAAAAGGTACATTAAGGTTATATACACTCCCCTCATACATATATTATCTTTACATGTAGACGTAATTCAAAGCCAAACATTAAACAAGACTAAACCTAGGGGAAAGCATCACAGCCATTTAAAAGTCTGTTACTGTCCCCCAACGGCTGATCTGACCCTCATTCTCAATTCCACAGTCAACTACAGCAGGACTCGAACATTGCCACTGGGTGGACAGGGACCGTAACAGGGAAATTAGAGCCGCCAAAATGGGGGGATGACTCGAGTGACAGCAGTGGAAATAAATGGGAACAAAGTACTTGAACTATGCACTAATGGTACAAAATAGAAATCAAGTCAGAATGTGGGCACAGAGCCAACACTGTTATTCTGACACATTAGAACAAATAAAGGCTTTCATTATACTTAGGCCTCTTCACTGAAGAGAGCTGCACTATTCCATCCATAAACATGTATGTAGTCTGGTCTCAGGTGGGACTGGTTTGGAAGAGAAGCCACGTAAGCCTTAAACATTTGCCCCCGATATTTGTATGAAAGCAACTGATAAAAACAGATCTGATCACTTCATGTTGCAGCGTTGAAAATCATTCAGAAAATGGAGAACTACATCGTACAAAGTGAGATTCTCATAATCTCTTTGCAAGAAAGAAAACTACTACAGGATGTTGTCTGCCGGCCGTCTTCCAGGATACACGCAGGTGACTCCATGACCATAATCCATCTTGCTGTGCTGCTTTAGTCTATTTTCACATTTGTGTATATCTTCCTCACAAAGGCACTTGTTCCCATGTACCCGACTGCACCTGTAACACACACACACACACACACACACACACACACACACACACACACACACACACACACACACACACACACACACTATAAAGGCATAAAAATATACAAAACTGTCAATTACTTAGATTTTTAAAAATGTGATGATTGACAATGAGACAACTCTTGCCCAAAAGTCAGCTAGGACAGGCTCCAGCTCACCCATGACCCGAATGAGGACAAGCGCTGATGAAATTGGAGGGATGGATATTTTACCAAATGGGAACTTATGTTAACACTAGTGTCAATACTAAAGTCAGGGTTGTGTGATTTGTTTGTACGAATGAAAACTACAAAGTTATAATCCATAATTTGTGTGCTGTTAAGCTCATGACCATGTCTTTATTAAAAACAGCATGTCTTATCATTTGCATTTGATAATTTGGTTTTGAAGAACAACAGGCAGGACTGACCACACATGATTCCAAGAGCAGTGCTGAACACGGCCATGTAACCAAAGTAGAAGGATGTCTGGAACAGCCCGTACATCCTGAAATAGGCCAGAGAAGAAAGCCTTCAGTTTGTGCAATTGTTTTGTACAAACTAATAATAATAATAATCACAGACTCAAACTCACTTTGTTTTGAAGAAATAGTAATAAAAAGAGTACATGTAAACATAAACTGCAGTGGACGCAGCAGACAGGAAGCTTGTCCATTGCCTGGAAAGGAGAAATGTCATGTTCCGTTATAACTTATTTTCTTCCAAAATTACAGTCTGAGACAAGACAAAGATATTCACCATCTGTAGTCCTCGGCATTGAGCAGGAAGTACGTGCACACGATGGTGACACACACCGTCACGATGCAAAGGATAACCAGGACCAGCATCATGAAACCGTACACGTAGTAGATTTTATAGGCCCAGAAAGATGTGAAAATGAAATACCTGATGAGGGAAGAAAAGTCAACTTGTGCCATAAAAAATGAGCCCAAAATATAACCACCCCTCTCAGGATGTCGACTTACATTTCAATGAAGATGGAACCGAAAGGAAGGATTCCACCGAGACAAACGATGACAGCTGGCTCCATGAACCTAACGGCACAAAATACCCCACAGACGGACGGCTTTAGTGCGTGGTTGTAAACATTAAGAGCATAATGTCACTGAGCAAATGCAGACGACCCTTGTTCGGCACCAGAGAGAACGGTGCTCAAAGCACACCTACCATTTCTTTTCAGGGATTGGCCTCGGCACAGCGTTCACCCTGCATGGGAAGTTTGGCTGGCCTGAAAGATTCCTCCCCAAAATTGTTCCCACCAGGTTTAGTGGCAGAATGACGAAGAAGCAGATGCAACAAACAGCCACCTGCAAATGGACAGAGAAAATGTTCTTATCAGCTTCGGTGACATGACAAACACCACTACTAATACAACAGTAAAAGAGATTGTTCCCTTACAAAAATATACTTAGTAAAGCAGCGTTGGGCTAATCTGACACAAGAGATGGGAACTTCTGTTTCGAGGCCTGTGTTGTATGTGGTAAGCAAATTTTAGCTGGCGGAGCGAGACACCATAAATATCGATCACCTTCCCCATTGATGTCATGTTTTATTCTTTTAACCAGCAATTTAGATGACTGACTCAACAGCACCTTTGTTAGTGTGCTGTGAAAGATCCAAAATGAAAATAGATCTCTGTCTGTTTCATTTATCAAGTACCGTACATCAATTTGGTGTTTAACTGAAGACGCCCGTATTTCACACTGGGTATGTTACAAAACCCACAATCTCTGCATGCTTGCTATACTTACATTCACACTGTGAGGCAGACAGTGAAGTTTTGTTTACTTGTCAAACAATGCAACTACTGATAGCCTTGCTAGTTCCCTTTGACTTAGACCATTCCACGTATTCTTGAAGTCTATTGCGGCAGTGAGAATTATGACATTAGTTTCCATTAATAAACCTCACGTAAAGGTGGTTTGTCTGTTATTGAAGAATTGTGACTACTGAATTCAGTCATATGTGCAAGTGATTCACAACCAGGGTGCCGTAGGACCTTAATCAGTCCTCTGTGAGAGATGAGAGGTTTTGTGGGAATTTAGCCATATTCACTAGAAAATAACTTCATTACAAGTATATCTTTGTTCACGTCTCGATGCCAGTAACGCTGTTAGACAAGAGAGACAAGCAACCCATGCATCTATCTGTTGACTTGTCTTGGTTGAGAGTGTATTATCACCTTTGTGTTCAACAGGCCCAAATTTCCCATTCCGTCAGTTTGTGAGGATGTTGAAATAATTATTATGATATTTGAACGGGTGCCATGGGATTTTTCTTCAGTAAAATGGGTGATTTGGCTCTAAAAATGTCTGGATTTCGCTGGTTCCTGGCCTGCTCGCTGTCTTTCATGCACCATCAAGAGTCTCAATAAAAGGTAAACATGAACCTTTGTCATTATTCATTTTAGATTGTTTTTGTCATGTACAGCTATTCTCCATGAAGACATTTTTTGTTCATATTTTTGGGTGTCAGGAAGGAATTAATTTATGTACATTGTTACAGAATGGAAACCGATTCAGTTTCCGTACAATTCGTTTTAGTCCCACTTTTTGGAACAGATTGATCAGAAAAGGTGAGACTCCACAGTATTATATATCAATCCATTTGCCTCACAATGTTAGTGCCATGCAGGTGCACCTCAAAACTGATGTTTGTCTTAACGCACCATGGTGCCAAATGGGATTGCTCTGGAGGCGTGATAGTAGATTGCGATGAAGTTGATGAAGAAGGCAGTTCCGCAAACCATTGCTGGGATCAAAAAGGCCCCGATGAACATTTGCTTGATCCATCTTCTTCCTGTATTTGTCAAGAAATCAAACAAGAAATTTTAAATCAAGTATGATGACATGCAAATACAACGGTCGATATTCAAATATCATTACCTCCTTGTTTAGCGTACAAGCTTCCACCAAAATAGCCATTAACAGGGGAGGTGGCCGCATACACAAAAATGGCTGTGCTCAGCATCGATCCTCTCCTGTAAAGGAGGGGGTCCCACGTCTGTTAAGTCCATGATTCCTTGCATGGAACTGTACTTTGTGACTTACTCTGTATACAGATCCTCGACCATTGCTACGATTATGACAATTAGAGATACAGAGAAGATCTGGCAGCCAGAGCCGATGAGTGAGGAGAAAATCAGTGGATGGCTTGAGGGCCGGAATACATCCCCATGCACCTGCTTCCAACCGTATTCATCTCCCAAGTCTCTGTCCTATAGGGAAAGCCGCAGCATGTTATAAACTCATTTGAAAGTGCAGGTTATCACTCAATAACCATTAATGAGCTTACCATGTCATCCATTTCCTCCTCTTTGCTGTATCTGGCATAATCCTTTCGGAGAGTTCTCATCAAAATCATGGACACCAGGCCCACCAAGAAGATCACCATCATGAAGGAGTTAAAAATAGAGAACCAATGTATCTAGAAAGAAATGAGTGAGTGAATACCACAGGTTATGAGGTTCAAAATTCAAAGCTGTGTGTGAAAGAACTTATTGATCTATAATGACAATAAAATATTGCTTGCAAGATCGTCCGATACCCTTTTGAGAACACTTCACCTGAGAGAATATTCTTAAACACTGAAACAAAATGAAATATCTGCAAAAGCATGTTGACATTGTACGCACACTGCTTGCTGGGGTCATTGTGGATAATTTTGCATGTGGATTAAAAAAGAAAATCTCTTCATGTGCCCTGAGATAAATTTTGCCGTCATGGCTCAGTTTTTACCACGAGAGAGTTCAGACACACACTCACGTCATGGCAGTTATATGCTTGTTCGTGTGACATGATCTAAAGCAGACATTGGACTCACTCACCCTGTGCTGGAAGAAGGATGGGTCGAGGTACTTGTCAAATCTGTCCTCAAACTTCACATCTGACTTCTTCCATTTCACCTGTATATGCATTTAGGGAAACTCAAATGTGTACCAGTAGTTTATAACATTTGTTTACAACAAAATCGCATTTACAAGACCGACATTGCAGGCACAGACATAATTATCAATTATACCAAAGGAAATTCAAATAGCCCGTCCAGTACTCACAGAGTAAGACATTGCAATCCTTGTGTTGGGCACTAGTCGAACTTTGCCTTCACTCGTAAGATTTACATCAACAATTCTGTTGCCGTTAAAGCCAATCTCGAGTTTCTTGTACGTCCAAAGGTAGTGATCTTCTCCATTTTCATCTGCCTCTCCAACAATACCTGGACAAAAATGAATAAGGGTTGACGTTTATATCAGAAACAGACCAGCGGATGTACACAAGCACATTATTAGAATATTATTTTATCAAACATGGCACATGTAATATTAAGGGCAATTGTGACACTGGCTATTTGTCAAAAGACACTGTTTGCATTTGCCAGACACAATCCCACTCATTTTCCTGTGTACGAGAACATTGACTGCCATTATGTTTTGGTATTCCGCCGATTGGTAGTAGTTTATACAAGGTGTGTTCCGATCAGGTTTTATGCTGCTGATTCTGATCATCCATAAGTAAGATCGGCCGATACAGATTCTGATATACATGTATTTGCTGCACATTTTTTCAATTTTAGCGCTACTCACCAACAATTATTTTAATAATTGATTAAACTGTCAAAAATTTTTATTTGATGAATCAGTTGGAAAAAATCCACCTTCACAAATCCTCCTGTTCATATTTATTCCAAACTTTTCCTTTGTGGGAAACCCCGCCTAATGAATTTTTTTAACTGTACTGTCCACCACAAATACTGTCTACAGATGTTTTTTCAAGTGATCAGAAATCAGGGCCAAACAATTTTCATTTGACTGCTACTGGCTGAGAGAGCTCACCCCTAACATTTTTCTTCCATGGATGGCAGCTAAGGCATCCTAAAAGATGCTATAAACTGGGTCTGCAAAGCCTGTTACGGTGTAAGTTAGACCTCGCTAAACATCGTCGATGATCAACGGGTTAGAAAATGTGACGCATTAAAAGACTTATCTTCTAAGAGCAGTCTAGCGCGACACAATTGTTTTTGTGCCTTACTGGTTGCATTTGACACGGCAATTCATCAAAAGTGATGTGGGTAAGCGAGCTGAGTTGAACACTTGCCCACAACTATGCAACTGAGGCTGCACTGACTTGTCATACCACGCATTTGGCACAGTTATAAATGACCAACAATAAATGTATTGTTTACTATAGAAAAGGCCAAATGCCTCAAATATACTGTAGAAATCCTATACAATATTCATAGCTCTTAGTATTTATCCATCGATATCATACTGAATTGTTGAGATACCATATCGAGACACATACAAAATCAAGAGGGGCATATACAATACAATACAATACAATACAATACATGCTGATTTATATAGCGCTTTCACAACAGCGGCAGCTGTAACAAAGCGCTTAACAAAGCAGTTAACATAAAGTAAAATAATAAACACAACACACAACATAAAACACAAACAAAAAGTAAAATAATGAACACAACACATGACATAAAACACGGACAGTCGTGCAGTCCTAACCACTTTTCCCTCATACGCTTTGTTGTTAAAGCAGTTTGAGATGAAAGAGGAGAGAATCAAAGTGTCCTTTCACCAGTGGATCAGAGACGTCATGTTCAAAATGTGCACACGTCGGCTACAAGCTAAGTACATTACAATCACTTTTTGGATGACCCCTGCAATTCAGACTTTTGATATTTGTGGCCAGGCTTGGTGCCATTTCCCTGCCAACAGTGGTGGCCAAAATGGTAATATAATTCTCTCTCTCCCTGGCCGGGATACCCTAACTCTTTTCAGAAAGTTTTGCCTTCCTGCATGGTGAGGTCAAAAAGCGGATCCGACAAGTTGTCCTTTTTGACATGTGAATGATTTATCGTCATATTTGAATGTAAAAGACTTACATTGGCCGTGGGAGTTCAAAGTCCAAATTTATCTATTTTTGCTACGCTGACAGTAGATACACAACACTCCACTCATTGCATTAAAATTATTATATTTATACTGTGCTTTTGTTTGAGCAGCTGTCAAGGAATTCACCTGAACATCTTGAACTTTTAATTAAAAGACTCGATTCAACTCAGGAACAGATTGTCTTTTGCTGATCAGCAAAGGGGGCGAAGTTCCTCGAAGGCAGCACAAGTCGTGTTGCCTTTCAAATCGAAACCCCACCTTCGCACCCCCGCTGACCACTTTTTATTCACAGGTTATGCAAAATACAAGTAACATGTCAGAAAAACATTCCTCCTTATTTGCATGTCGCGCTTTCCAGCCCAGCCCACCGATATGCCCCTCAGTGGACACCTGGAGGCCAAAACATCTTCCGGTGCAAACAATGGATACCTTGTTAATTCAATGGGTAGATTTCGCATGAATTGAGACACTAACAAACTGAAGGACATCTTGTCATGTTGCCCTCCCGAAGTTGAACCTTCCTGTCTATATTATCAGTTCATGGGGCCTTGGCTTCATTCAGCTCAAGTTGGCCCTTATTTCTGTGTGCTCCATTGTGTACAAGTTGTGAGTATGTAGCGTTCGAGGTCAATAAAGCATAAACTGAAATGAAACTTTGAAACATGATAATATTAAGTTTGTCTTTCTGCATCAGCAGCCCAAGGTGTGGCATTTTGTGTGTGATGAACTAATAACATGTATGCTATTAGTTAATTAGTTTATTAGTTACCGTATTTTCACGACCATAAGGCGCCATTAAAAGTCTTAAATTTTCTCAAAAGTGGACAGGACGCCTTATAATGCGGAGCGTCTAGTGTATGAGCCGAGTTCCAAATCCTGACTGAGAGCCGACACGCTGTTTATATAGAGAAAAGGCGGAAGCGGGCGTGAACAGGCATGCGGGGAAAGCAGCCAGCCAATCAGTGAAGGCTAGGCGTGTAAGTGGCCCGCGAGTGTGACCAGGCGTGCGGGAAATCAGCCGGCCAATCAGTGAAGGGTGGGCGTGTAAGTGGCCGTGAGTGAGGACGTGAGAGAAGCCAGCCTTGCGGGAAAGCAGCCGGCCAATCAGTGAAGGGTGGGTGTGCCACATGGCAATGAGAGTGACGAGAGGGAACCCGGCATTTTTTATGGACTACCGGTACTTGCACAATTGTTCAATTCGGATACAGAATATGAGGACTTTGGTGGATTTCTGGGTGATGATTGATCGAAAAACGTGAGTACATTGTAAGATGTCGAAATAAAGTACAACCGATCTCAGTTTTGCTTCCGTTGCCTTTTTAAAAACGTGTTTTTAGCATGTCTTAGCATGCTACGCTATGCTTCAAGCTAACGTGTTTTTAGCGTGCGTGCATGCATGCCGTATGTTTTAACCTGGCGATGTTTAAACTGCCGTATGTTTTACCACCCCTGGCTGCGCCCAATAATACAGTGCGTTTTGTGTATGTGTAAAATACAGAAATAGCACCCGTTACTGAGATTGCGCCCTACAACACGGTGCGCCGAATGGTCATTAAAATACGGTATTTTACTTTTTGAAAAAAATTATTGAAATAAATTGATTTTTCACACCCACCTATATTAGAGGTAAACCAAAGCGTTTTAGAGGGTGTTAAGTAATTAAAACTTATGGGGGAAAAACCTGTTTTTTTTTAAATGAAAAAACAACAGACTATAATACACAAAAGGTCTGTAAACTAAACTGCTAACATTCTGCAACAAAGGCTAACCATAAAGGCTGATCCAGACATACAGGACAATAGACAGGGCAGCAAAGGTTATAACAAAACAGATGTGTAGCTAACTATTCACTAATTCGTCTTTTTGATTGTCACTTACCCCAAATGGGCAGGTCATCAATGTACATTTGGTACCAGTAGTGATTCTTTATTGCATACACAAATGCATCCCGTTTGGCTTTGTCCAGATCAATTTCACAAAACGTTGTCTGCATGACTTCATCTGCAGAGGTAGAGAAAATGCATTGCTTTTAGTGACATATTAAAACTGTGAATGTGAAGGCATACATCTACACTTTGAGAAGCTGTCATAATGAGAAAATTGTCCAACTTGATGTATATCCTCCAATTAACACTTGTGTAGTGTTCGTATGTTTGTATTTCAGCGAGCCAATGTACACGGATCTGGTGGAAATCTGTGATCAGGTCTGAAATGCAATAAATCATCTGAACTTCATTGATGACGGACTTCCTCCCATCTCTAGCAAAATGTTCAGGACTATGAGAGAATCAATTAAATCCATTATCCATCCATCTATTTTCTAATACGCTTTATCCTCACGAGTTGCAGGGCATGCTGGACCCTATCCCAGCTGTCTTTGGGCAGTAGGCAGGGTACACCTTGAACTGGTTGCTAGCCAATCACAAAGCAAACATGGACAAATAGCCATTTGTGCTCACAATCACACCTTGGGACAATTTGGAGTGCCCAATCAACCTGCCATACATGTTTTTGGAATGCAGGCTCAAGCAAACTCCACACAAGAAGGCCGGAACCGGACTTGAACCCTGCACCTCTGCACTGTGAGGTGCACGGTTAACCACCGTGTTGCCCTAAATTCTTTATGTAAAAGAAAAGGTTTAAAATGTGTATATTCTCTGAAAACGAGCCAAGGAGTCTGAGCCTAAAATAAGGCTTCTTAATGTATTTACTTTTCATAAGAAAGGAAATCATGCCCCACCATCCTTGAAAGAAAGGCAAAGCACGTTTTGGTTGATATTCCATTTCTCACATTGGGACGGTCGTGTCTGGAGGCTGTCCTAAGCACACGCAGATTACCATGCAAGTTTCGTGTACCATAACACAATGTCATGTTTGGTTACACATATTATCCATCCATCCATCCATCTTCTACCGCTTATCCGGGGCCGGGTCGCGGGGGCAGCAGCTTTAGCAGGGAAACCCAGACTTCCCTCTCCCTAGCTACTTCTTCCAGCTCTCCCCGGGGGATCCCGAGGCGTTCCCAGGCCAGCTGCGTGACATAGTCTCTCCAGCGTGTCCTGGGTCGTCCTCGGGGTCTCCGCCCGGTGGGACATGCCCAGAACACCTCACTAGGGAGGCGCTCAGGAGGCATCCGGATCAGATGCCCAAGCCACCTCATCTGGCTCCTCTCGATGTGGAGGAGAAGCGGCTCTACTCTGAGCCCCTCCCGGATGACCGAGCTTCTCACCTTATCTCTAAGGGAGAGCCCGGACACCCTGCGGAGAAAACTCATTTCGGCCGCTTGTATCCGGGATCTCGTTCTTTCGGTCACGATACACATATTATAGCATCTACTATCGAATATGGAGCCATTCGTCAGTGAACACTGTTAATAAACAAAACACAGCTACTGTATGTACGACCACATTGATGTCGAAACAAAACATTACATACGCTAACTTGCTCTCACTCTCTGGTTCCCACACTCATGAACATAATGATGTGTTCACAAGTCGGAAACAGGAGCACTCAATGTAACAGAACGAGAAATATTTGCCACAACCCCTCAACAGCAACACACACATAACCCAGTGTGTAACTACTAAATATTACATAATAATACATTCCTCCTGATCATAAAGGATTTTTTGTTTTGTTTCAAATCCGTACCTTGATTTGGTAGATCAATGCAATACTTTTAATTATTAGTCAAGCAAAGCAAAGCTTTTGGATCAATAAAAATGAATGTACAATCATCATAACTCTTTTATTTTTAATTTGCACATACGTTGAAGAATATTCAAGCTGTCAAATAATGATAGAGCAGATAGTTGCTGGTGTGAAATGCCACAATTTACATACGCCCCTATTAGTCGATTACTCACGCCTACAATTGGTGACTAGTCGACTAGCAAAATAGTTGTTTGTGGCTGCGCTAGCGCCTGACAAGCTGCAAACTCTTAAAAGCAACTGATCCCTCTGATGAAATGCTCAAATATTGCATTTTGGGTGCACAATTACATACCTTTGAACTTGATATCAAGACCGCTAAATTCCAGCTCCACTCCCTGCAGCGCTTCTCCAAGTGTTTCATGATAATGACTGATGGTTTTCTTTTTTCCAACACAGAAGGGTAAAGAGAAATACTTGTAGGTCTCCTGTCGGTTGTGGTAAGGCCCCACTGTGTTCATCCATAATACTATCTCCTCTTTATCTGTGTACTGAAAGGGAAAAGGACACTTAGTTTGTGTCAACATCACCATAAGATGACTGAGATTTCCCCATTTCACCCCCCAAAATTTTCGATTGAACTTCATATACATTGTGTTGAGTATTTATTGTTTATTATTTGTTTATTGTTTGTTTATTGAGCATATATATTACACACAGTAACAGATAGCCAAAAGGTAGGCAAAATTTATGAAAGGAAAATTTAAAAGTATGTAAAAGAAAAAAAAAAAGTAATGTTATGTTGTAAAAAATGGGATATTGGTAAAGCCCTCACACTTTCAGAAATGTACTGCAAGCAGACCATGTACGGGTACAGTATATGCAAACGGCAAAATATGTTAATGTTAAGCTTGCCAACATTCAACTAAACACATAATAGGATGACCATTATGGACCATACATTTAAATATTCAACCAGAAATTACGGTAGTCACAGTTTCAGCCTCTAATAAAAAATAAAACGTGAGGGTTTGCAAGTGAGCACCTTTGCTTGAACCCTGAATAAAAGAACGCTCATGTATTTTTGTTGGTTTCAACACCAAAACCCATCATTTCTATAAACTCGCGCACAAAAAAAATAAAATGGAATCCCTCGAGTCCATGTCGAGAAAAAAAGGGGGCGGGGCTGAGCCCAGGCAAGTTGACTACCAAGGAACAGCTTCCTGACTGATGATAAAGTTGCTCATTTGAACTACTACAACGCGCAGTTGGTCTATCAAGCTGTGCCTATAACATGAAAGACAAGCTCCAAAGTTGTCCAAAGGCCGCATTTGGAGCGCATGGTGTACGTGGTGTACAAATTCACATTATGCCTGTCCGAATGTGCCACGGTTTACGCGGTCGCCAAGGCTATATTGGGAGTAGCCTTGGAAGGCCTCGAAGGACTCAGCCTACGAACTGTTTTTCGAGAATGTTAAAATCACGTGCGGTCGAGTCGCGCCGAAAGTGACGTCACGCCGCCAAGAAACGCGGCCTTTAGTGGACGTAGCTGTGAATTTTGGACACGGCCGAAGTGTTGCAAGGAGATTTATATTCTGTTTAGCCACATTGGCGAGGGGAGTTCATGACAAACCACCAACCCAGATTCAACCACTTATTACAGTGGTTAACAACACAGTGCAGGCCACAAGCCCAAATCAGGAAGACATCAGTTTCATGACACGAGTAGGTTTTATGTTGTCACGGCGATTGTTATAGCAACATCAGTGACATTGACCCCAATTCTAGGAATGCATACTTACATATAAGGACTGACACAAAACAAACATTTGAAAACTATCGTAGCCATGACAAACGCGTGATTAAATAGCAGCAAATTCCAATTCAGCAGTTATTTTAATAATCATTTTAATCTATACGCGTGACAACTGAAAATCACCAAAAACCTGCCAATTCGAGAGACTAGTGTGAGGCCTGACACTCAACTAGTGTTCGAAGATATTACTTAGCACAGACGAAAGCAACTTGGTCTCTTACGGGCTGCCTATACAGTACTGTAGATAATTTTACTACAGGGTGTATAAAAACACTTTCTGTGACATGACCTGATAACGCGACTCATCAAACTTGAGCGCCGCTTCCGCCGGCCGGTCCTCCGAAATAGCTTAGGAGATAGGAAGCCGTGCTGGCAAACCAGCAGGCAAACGTTTGGCCATAAGTACTTAGGCCGACGAGCGATGACAGGTTAGCTAGCTAATGGTCGGGCTCGATGTCGTTTCCCTAGCCCAATATGTAAGGAGAAATAACACGACGAGTGGCTCTCTGCGAAGTACAGTTCCACTTTCAAGCTAAGCATAACGTTAGCATGCTGCACACAGTACAAACGCCTATCATTTCAAAGGAATTCCATTTTCATTCGGCCTTACAAACGCAGCCTTACTGTGTGTATATGTTCATCTGCTTCGACAGGTAATAAGGAGCCGAGTAGACTGAGGAACACCGCAGCTCCCACCCTCCACCTGGATGATCCCATTCTTTTTTGGTGAAAGTGTGCAGAAAGATCGGTTGTGTTAGCTTTGCAGGGCTATCCCACCTTCTTCCTGGTTCTGACTGAGGCGATTTTGGACGCTCCTCTACGCATATGGCGTAGGTGTTTCGCGATTACTCATCGGATACACTTTCGATTGGACGAAGGGCGCCACGTGACTCGGCTCATCCAATCACGCTGGGTAGCGGTGAATGAAACGATGGATAAGGAAACGGTGGCTGCGCATCATCCGCAACCTTCAGCCACGTCATCGGACTACCAAAGACCGGAGCTTTTTTTCCCTTGCCAAAGACCGGACGGACCTTTACGTTTACAAGGATTCTGAATGACGTGAGATGTCACAAAGCAAACACCATCCGAACCCGCCTCCCTCTATATGAGGCATACTGAACATTTATTTAACTTTTCAGTAAAAAAATAAAAAGCGCACGCCAAAGAGAATGCGATATTTTAGCTTTGTGTTTCAAAGCACTGCATGTTTGCACTGTGATTGAGAGAGGAAAGTAATTTCATCTGTGCTGTATGTTGCACATATTTGACAATAAAGCTGGACTTGACTTGAATATGTACATTCCCCAGGGTTGAGATTTTTCGCTTTCTGAATGCGTATACAAATATGACGTGTTCACTTTCAAACAGGATACGGGGAAAGGTTGAATACTATTATTTTAAGGTTGACACGGAAAAACAAGGTTCCGGATATTGAATATTTACATTACAACGTTCACCATATTGCGAAACTGTCGGTTTCCGGGTTCGCTTGGTTTATAAACTAATGCCATTTAAACACCAACTCTACATCGAACCAGGACATTTACTAGTCGCTTCAAAGATCAAATGCCTGTTCTGAATTTTGTCGTCAAGATCCTTGTCAGAGAACAGTAACTTGTGCAAGAAGAACTGAAACATTTAACAGTTTGACATGTGCATTGAAAAGCTGAGAGAAGGTCACATTACGTTCACATGTAAAGGTTTGAATGCATTATGGGCTCATCCTGAAATTTCAGACAAAA
Organism: Hippocampus mohnikei; assembly: GCA_026261675.1. Lineage (NCBI taxonomy): Eukaryota > Metazoa > Chordata > Actinopteri > Syngnathiformes > Syngnathidae > Hippocampus > Hippocampus mohnikei. The sequence goes on from JAKGUB010000329.1 coordinate 16,416,007, forward strand.
GCCAAATATCCCTAACTTTTTTGTGAGTTGTGTGTGTGTGTGTGTGTGTGAGAGAGAGAGAGAGAGTTGAGTCAAAGTGGAGGCATGTTTGTAGCTGAACTACCACTAGATGATGTTATTTTTCTATTCTTTAGCCAGCAAACTAATGCTGAATCACCATCTATCAATACTTCATGTTTCATCAGTTTTCATAACATTTCTATAATTTAAACAAAAGTAAACACCACACTGTTTTTCAGGAATTACCAGGGAACCTTCTGGAACTTTGTCTTACTTTAATTACAAGTCCTAGAGCAATTACCCAAATGTGTTTGCATTGATCATATGTATAAGATAATCAAAATAATAAATGGCATGCTACACTTGAGATAAAGCAAATCATACTTTCAACCATCACTGAATATCCACTGAAGGCGTCTTCCCACATCACAAAGTCAACACAAACTTTCTGTGGAGAAAAATGATACACTGTTAAGCCGCTATCCCTTAACATATATCTAGCCAAATATTTACTTCACTCCATCAATGGTCTCTCACTTAATGATGTCTGGCAGACGGGGGTCTTTGTATAATCCATTGTGTAGATACCCTAAAGACCCTTCAAAGGACACAAACTTGACTCGCTCTGCATTCTGAGCACTCACTGCTACGTTGTACAGCTGGCGGGAAAGGCCAAACATATATACAATTAACTAATCATACTGTCACATTTGGTAAATACTGTAGCAAAATAATTATAGTAATACTTGCTGAGCAGAATGGATGAGAACAATTGGATCGTCTTCTGCATGCAGGAAAAGTAGTGGGCTTTTCATTTTTTTTACACTGCAGAATAATACAAAATCATGTTAGGCAGGTGAATATTAGTTTGACCAAATTACAATGTAAATTAATGTTTGAACACATTAGGCACTGCCAATAATTAAAACTTACTTTTCCTCAGTGGGAAAGACAATTTTATTTTCAGCCCATGGCTCTGGAAAGAAATATCCCCAGCCAGGAAACTTCCAGTAATACTGATACAAAAATGTAAATAAAAGCAGAATCAACATTATGTTTAACCTAAAATAAATCTATCAAGTGACATAAGTGGCACATGTTAGCGTAGCTTACCCATGAAAACACATGAAATGGTAGTTTCTCATTACGCATGTTAAAGGTGCCTTCGAGAATCACGCCGTCCAAAACAATACCTGCTGATGCAATCACAGTAAAACTGAAATGGATTTCATAATTAGTATTTGCTTGTGTGGCTGAACCCACCTTGCTCTACAAGTTTGACTGCGGTGTTCGTGGACACTCTGCAAAGACACACATTATATAAATTTTACACTTTTTAACTATACTTTCTATTACTTCTCATTGACTTTTCCCACAATCTTTTGTTTAATTTCTGATACCAAAAAATTAACACGTTTAGCTCGATCACTTGAAATTATTGAGGTGCACAAAGAAGAAAATAAAACAAAAATAAAAAACAAGTTAAACAATTGAAACAGTGTGGTTGGTGCCTCTAAAGTCTAAACCAGGGGTGGGCAAACTTTTTGGCTCGGGGGCCACATTGATTTCTAAATTTGACAGGTGGGCCGTGTCAGGACAAGATACGGTACATATAAAAAATGTATATGTTGACAGTCCATACCAAACATCAACAGAAAAAAAGCATAAAAGTATTACCATACTTTTTTTAATGTGAACGGTGAAACAACTATGGTATATGTCCTGTATGAAGGTTCAAGTATGTGAGCAACATACATGTGTGACAACACAAGCAACAAAGTGCAACAATATGTTGGCCAAAAACTGCAGCAAGCAGTACAGGTATATGACAAAATATAACAAAGTTAGGAATATTTGCTCCAAAATGAGACGTGTAAGAGACCTGGTTGCTTTTCTTTCGACTCACTCAGTCTCTGACTTGACCTCCCCTCGATCACCACACATGACAACGTTGCTCAGCTGATGTCGCGTAGCGAACTTTTGAAGCCAGACACGGGACGCTTCGAAGTCTTCTTTGCTCATAGTTAGCGCTCTGGGACTCGCTTCCTCTCTAGCGGTCCAGTTTGCGGAAAGTTTTTAGCACGATAGCAGTAAAACCATTCAAGGAAACGTTTATTTACTCGACTGTCCGTCGAGCCGCAAGCAATTTGTTTCTGTATGGTTTGTGCATAAGACACCGGACATCAGAGTGTTGTTTATGTGCCACTGTATTCAATACTGCCCCGTACAAACAAGCGCACGCCCTTCCCCGTGCTGCTGGGGCAAACCATTCCAAAAGAGGGGTGTTCACTCCGCGTAACACAATTCACTCTGGGCATGGAAATAGCCAGAATCGGACTGAGCACAAATCACTTCCTCGTTTTTCAAAGTCTTGTAGATTTCAGTCTTTCAGACTCCAAACATCTCCTGAATGTTTCGTATTTTGTAACCCGCTTCGTTTAATCAGATACACTTCACTTTCTCTACCGTGGCCATTACTCTTCCTCTTCGTTTAGATGCCATCATCGACAGGACGTGAAAATGTTCGCAATTGCAGTAAAACTCACTGCAACAAAGAGTCACTTGCATGTCGCTATTTTGGATCCAATGATAGAAAATAGCGGCGCGGACACACTTATTCCGTCGTATCGAGCGGGAGTTGCTTGAGTTGGCGCTACTGCTGGCTTCCGTATCGTCTCCCCCTCCCTCCCTGTGCTCTGCAACTTCAAGTAACTGCGCCATCTGGCGTTGAAATGCCTGTCATTACAAGTCCAAATGAAATAAATGCAATCATTTATATCGAACCTTAATTGTGTTGTGCACCAACCTTCGGCGGGCCGGATTAAAAAGCCCAACGGGCCGGATCCGGCCCGCGGGCCGTAGTTTGCCCATTCTGGACTCTAAACCAAACTATAGACACATCTTGCTACACATTATATTTGTATTGCAACAGCCGCAACACTAACATCAATAACATGAAACATCTGACCTTGGTTTCGTGTTGTAAATAAATGAAAGTTTGGCCCTTGCCTCTTTTTAATTTTCTGTGTGTGGCCCTTGGAAGAAAAACAAGTTTGGAAAACAGTGGTTTTCGATATTTTTAAATAAAATTGTCTAAACATCTCTCTGAATATTAATTGTACAAACTTTTTAATTTTCTCACAGAGCTATTTTGAACCGGTATTAATGTCAACCCAGTAAACTTCAATTTAAAAGTTGTGAATTTTTATTTTCACATGGGGAAAGTCACACTTTCAAAAGAGGGCATTCTTTTCGAAAAGCTAAAAAAATGAATGTACACTTGACACTTGAATGTTTGATACTAAAAACATGTTACTGAGCTTCCATTGACTAACCAGGTTTGTCTAACATCCAAAACAGAACTTGACCACCGCCCCCCCCAAAAAAAAGCAAATAACTTAAAATAAGTGAAGTGAGGGTTCACTGTACGACTTTTCTTTCTTTGGATTTCGCAGCCTCTGAATGCACTGTAGCAAAATCCTGCCCCCATAGGTCAGTCTTGATATTGAAGAAATATTGTAATTACTGTACTGTGTGTGTGGTGTGCTGTGTTGGTCACCTTGAGTGTACCATATAAGAGCAGTGAGCCAAAAATGGTATGTGTGTACTTTGCGTTTGTAATGCTGACTATAAATAGTTGCAAATCCAACTGACCCAGTGCCAAGAGAATGTCCCCAGAAGACGACCAGGCTACTTCCGCTGCGTTCTTTGACCCAGTTGTACACATGGAGGGCATCTGTTGTGAGTCCAACTTCAGTTGGCTCACCACTTGAGTCTCCAAAACCTGTCAGTAGTTCACTGAAGACGGTTAGATTGAATTTCTCCGTGTCACCACTAGATGGCCATCACGCAAAGCAAAAGTTGCAGCGAATGGCAGGCTGACAAAAATATTCAACTGCGTGCTAGTTATTACTGCCAAAACTTTCATTTCTCTGTAGCTATCAATCATTCGGACTGAAAAAGAAATGAAAATAAATGATTCATTTTCACCGACCTCTGTAGTCAGGCACCAACACATGGTAACCAAGTGCACTCAATACCTGTTAACAAATTAAGTCTTACTTGACATTGGACGAGCTTGACTGACTTAATATCATTGTGAAATAATGAATAGGTTTGTGTGTATAATCACTCACTTTTGCAACTCCCACCCGATGAGTCGCTGCCCTGTTGAAACGATTTGTAAGAAATAAAATTGCTAATAATTTAGAGGGAAAGAGCTAGTTGATGGAGTATGTTCCCATATTTTCTAACCAGTACATAAATAGATTGAATAGCATACCTTGTGCCTGTGTTCCCATGTAGATATATAAATACCGGATTTCCATCACTTAATGTGCTTTGGTACCATGCCAAGTCTTTACCTTGCGCCTCCCTCCAGTGACTCTCAGGCACTGTGTGCCTGGAACAAGTTAAAAAATGCAAAGGTGATAAGTCAGTCATTAAAATTGAATATCTGTTTAAAATTAGATACTCAACTCACCATACACCAAGAGAAATCCCTTCCTCTGAGGTTAAGTACATGTTAATGGTGTGATTTAGGGAGAAATCAACAGGTTGGTTGAGGTCAACAAAGAATGGAACCTTGACTGCAAACAGAAGACAAGGATATTTTTATAAACAAATAAAGGATTTATATTCGTATTGGGAATTCACTTACTTCTGTGCTTGTAAACAAGGTGTTGGAATAATTCCCGTGACATGATCAGGGTGAAGGGAGCCAAAAGAAGGATGACAAACAGTGCAAATAAACAACTTTTCATCCACCGGGACCTAGCCAAAGACAGCAGAGAGAATACTTGAGTGACTAAATTTCTCCAGTGGTGGTTTTGTCTTCACGGTTAAATGCAAATGTTTATATGACTTTCATTTTGTTATTCATTTACGTGCGCCTATGAGGGTTCTCTCCACATAGTCCACCAACCTCCCACAGTCCAAAAACTTGTATATTAGGTCAATTATAGGTGTCAACCTTTCAACGGACAGGCTCCGGATGTGTATGTGTGTGATTGTACTCGGAGGTGAAAAAGATCCACAATATTTATCCAATCCTATCCTATCCTAATCCTCCATACTGCAGATTTATAATGTCTTGAAAACATATATATTCTGTTTGCAGTAATAATAATCCATAATAAAGTTGATGAGTTGAATGATGTGATGGGATGTCAAGACTCTTACTGTACTGTAATCGCCTTGACCTTGCTAGAGGCAACAGCACAAAAGAGGGTGCTCTTCAGACTGTTTTCCGTTAATGGACAACACATTCCTCCCCCTCCGTTAACACTGTAATATGACATAAGAGCCCGTTGAGGAGAAAGTCTGATTTCTTCACACCCCTCAAGGGAAACACAGAGCAGGTCATTATTCCACCAGCCTCCCAAAAGTCGAATAATTTGTCCAGATTTAGCACCAACTTCTGTATGAATGCTCTCAATCTATCTATTTAGCCGGTTGGCTGGATGGCTCGTAAATCCAGAACTGTCATCATAGTAAAAGTGTTATTTCCAATTCTATCGTACAATTACGGGCGATGTAGGTGCTTTATTAGATATGACGTTGCGCAATGAATGTTTTAATAAGTCCCACAGTGAAGTTTGTGATATCCAGACTGACTCCAAAAACATTAAACTAACATGCTAACTTACTCATTTTCGTTCTTCCGCTGAACTTGGGCTGTTGTCCGCGCGGAGTTCGACACTTCCTTTTTATGAGTTCGTTGTCTCATTTTGAACAGCAATTGGAATGGGTTTTGCTGCCTCGGGGCTCTTTCAGTTGGTCGTGTACACCGTGTAGCTCTATTGTTCCTTCAAAGTTCGGTTTCAGGGCGGTCTGGGAGGAGTTAAGCTTAACTTTTTATTTAAGGTGGCACCAGTCATGATTACAGCCTGATCGGACACAGAGCACCAATCAGAATTTTTTAATTGTTAAGAATCACTGTAAACTACAAAGCATATCACTTTTGCAGCTTTTTGAATACTGGGTAGTACATGTACTGTATATTGTTAATTAAAATGATGTATCTTCTGTCTTGATGCTATTTGACAGTTCAACCTTTCTCGTTGTAATTAAAGTAAGTTATATTTTAATTGTGTAGTGCACCTTAATAATTCAATAAAATCGAATAAAAACGCTGTAATAAATCATTTTATTTAAACTGTGCCTTCCTACACAAGGAATTTAAAATGCTAGACATGGATCATATTTACAACAACACAAAAATATGGTTTGATAATGCAGCGAACAGGAAGTGATGGTGGTTCATTTGATGGTGATTAAATTAATTTACAATACAACAGACGTTTCAAAAGCACTACCGTACAATACATAAAAAAACACGACAGACATAATGGTATTACAATAACATGAAAATAAATGTTAATTCGCCAAACAATGATGTGCCTGCTAAAATGACCACCTAAATAGCTCACGGTGTTTAACTCCAGCAGTCGTCGGGACCCCACCCTAAATTCTGCAAATCCTGTCTCAAACAGTCGGTCAAAAGCAGCACTTTTATCGTGATTAAGATAGTGGTCTTCAACATAGAATATATAAGAATATGGTCATCTTACTCAGCAATCTGACCTTTCAGGAAAAACAGCTTTGTTGTTCTATTTTTCTGGGGAGGGGGGATTCAACTCTTACGTAAGATGCCTTTGCCTGTCTGGTAGTTTTGTTCTTCACTGGGCAACTTTTTTTTTTGTTGCTTCTGTATTTATTATTTCTATCTTCAATTTTGCTGCTGTAAATTGGGAATTTCTCCATTGTGAGGCAAATAAAGGTTTTCTTATCTTATCTCATCTTAAAAAGCCTGTCTTGGGTTTCTGGCAGCAGGCTTAGTGGTGTGTTTGGAATAAAAAAAAAACGATATAAAGCCCCACTGGAATAACCAGAGGAAGAATTGTTGAGCAGGTTAAAATGAGAACCGGTGATTGCATCAAGCCTGACTTGTGAAATTTGTGTCTACCAGAAGTTTTCCACTGAAGTCTGAAATGTGTTATGAATACCGGGTACTTCAGCAAATTAGCACTTAAGTTGACTACAGAAACTAGGGCCCTACATTTTGACTAACAACAATCCTCTTTTCTTTATTGCCAAAAACAATTACGCAGTTTAGTTTAGGTTTAGTTGAAGTACATTTTGATTCATCCAGTTATTAATTTGTTTAAGACAGTGACAGCACTTTAATTGAGCTGTCACTTGGTGACATGATAGATATAGTTGTGTATCATATGCAAGGCCATGATAGCCACTGTGAAGACCATAGACTAGCATATACAGGGCCTGTATTACAGGCTGAACAAAAGGGGTCAAGGACTGACCATTGAGACACCCCACATGTCATGGCTATTCAATCATATTTACAAGTTAGAATGATCACAAAATAACTCATTTTCTCCAAGTAGGAGCTGAACCATTTTAGGATTGTTTGATTTAATCCTACCCAAGTTTCCAACCTGTCCAACAGTATACAGTAAACCCTTGTTTATCACGGGGGTTACGTGCCAAAAAACCTGCGAGCCCTGAATCGAACCCATGACCTGTGCACAGTGAGGCTGACATGCTAACCAGTTGATCACCGTGGCGCTGCGAACAACAGTATATAAAATAAGACCCACGTGCACACTCAACACGTAACGATCTGCAATCATGAGACAAATCCCCCTGATGTTGAGGGTAAGTTACCAGTGTTTGCTGAAGAAAGAGATGGTGATGGAGATGGGTGAGCAGTTTCAGAAATCCGGGGCTCTGGCAGTATGTGGGAGCCAGCACTGAGGACAGCAGCTGTCGGTAACCCTTTTGGCAACTGATTGCTCAAGTAGACACCAAATGTAACCTGGAAATGCCAGAAATAACAAGCAACAGGATGTGGAACCAAACGTTCTACTAAGAATTGTGTGGCTAGAGCAACGGGGTGAGGGCAGGTGGGTAGCTATTTGTTTTAATTTCCAAAGAGAGGAGCTCCTGTACATTTGTGTATGTTTAGTTCTTCACAATTTGGAAAAAACATTGTAAACAAACAAGAAGAAAGGATTGGATGTTTTGGCCTCGACTCACCTTCCCATTGTGGTATGCAGAAAGAGACATCAGAGGCTCCTTTGTTTTGGTCCCAGTGTTCTGATCAACCCCAACCATTTGGCACCGTACACATTGGCCTCTGACCTTTGTGATCCATCACACAGCAAGCAGATTCAGCTTTTTCAGAATCCACTTTTGATAGATTGGAAGACGTCATCTGATTTCCAAAAGTGGAAGCTCACCATGAATCGAATGTTGCCAATTACCAAGTGTGACCAATTATCTTCTTCAAACGGTTCAACCCCCGAGATGACGAAATTGGATCGGAACCGACTGATGATGTTCTCTGTATCAAGCTCGGGATAGTCTTGCCTTTGAAAGGAATAGTGGCAATTGCATGTTATTTTCTAACACTCTCTATATCATACAATGTTATGTAAATGTAGAGGCGTTGTCACATCCTGATGTCTTTCACTGCACGAAGTGCACATTGACTATTTTGAATAAGATAGCATGTGTTCAAACCTGCTGCTCATTACTTTTTGAATGAGCTCCACACTTGCACGGTTGATCATGAGATACTGAGCCTCATTCACCAGGGAGAGTGTCGAAGAGGCGATGGCTAGAAGGAAAATACTTTGTATTACCCATCGATTTCAGGCACTCATCTCTGCTGGAAATCCCCGATGAATGCGAAAATTGAAGTTCTACACATCAGGGTGGAGGAGTTACTGCACACAAACTGCACATTCAGGATATTTGTTGTTATTTTGGATTTAGCCTGTGCACTTTCGATTAAATAGGGAGTAATGTTGATCACATTTTCTGTCATTGAACAAATATAGTTTAATCACTAGAGGATAATGATGCTCCAAATCTTTTTAGCTGCAAATCAAAGAAGATACAGCAGTGCATCTGGAAAGTATTCACAGCCATTTACTTTGAAATTTGCTAAAAATAATTAAGAAAGAAAATTCTCTTTTGAGCGGGCTCGACTAGATTTGATATTTTTGCAGACATACTGTGTTTCTTTGATCTGTCCTAGAAGGAAGAGAGCATTTGATATGTTGCAATATGAAGCAGAGCAAAAATTTGGACACATTTACCTGTATCAGACTTCTTGTTCATGTATCGAGTAAAATGTGGACTTTGTCTTATCAAGCGGCATGGCTGTCCAAGCAAGTCTGAAAGCCATGATGCAGCCTCATCACCACAGTCCATAGTCTCAACCCTGAGGAAAACAGGAAGATTTTGTTTTGGAGACTCCGGGTTTGCACAGTTTGATAACAGAAAGAGAAGTTTGCAAACTTTGCGCATCATCTAATCCAAAAATCACCATCTCTGTAGCCGATGACAAAAATTTGACTCGTTAAAATGTATCCATAATACCTCTTACTCATTATTCAATTTTCTCATCACAAATAGCTGTGAATTTTGTTTGAAATTCTGAGGCTCTCAAACACAAATACTAAACTCAAGGCTGGAGGGACAGATCTGGCTCAACACATCATTTTCTGTATCGCATGAAAGCAAATTACGTGCATCGACTTCATGTTTCTCATTAAAAACGTCTTGCAAATTGTCTCTACTTCTCAAAATGTTAAGATATTGCAAGCATTTTTGTTACCAGGCCCACTTATAAATAAATGTCATATTTGAACAAACACTTTTTATTGGCTCTGTGATTCCAAAGCTGGTTATTTATTTATCTGTTGTGTATATGTAGTGTGTTATGGGAAAATCATACATTTATTTGGATTGACCGTCATAACGGCCCTCCACAGAAAACCATAACTATGATATGGCCTGCGACAAAAATGAGTTTGACACCCCAGCTTTAAAGTGTCATTTGTAGTCAAAAAGTACCGTCTGTAAAAGGAGAATAGAACTCTACAGGCGGCAAGTATAAATATCAAACAAATGTGAATTGTTTCCTGTCCGCAGCTCACCTGTCACCGCAAACTTTACTCTGACAGACAGGAAAGCTGGCGTGCATTTCAGTCCTGATTTCCAGTGGAACTGAAATGATATTCATCCCTGCAGGACAGGAGGAAATTTCTTTGAAGAAAGAAAAATTACAGACTGACACAGACTTTTTTTCTTGCTCGAGCAGTGTGTCACATTCAGAGAGCTGATGACTGACTGACTGACCTGAAGCCCGCAAGAGCAATTCGTTTGAGGACAAATGAACTTGTGGGCGAATGAGGCATAAACGTGACTCTCTTTTTTGACTCAAGCACACGCCATTTCCATTTACCACCATCCAGCTTCTGTCATAGAGTAAACCCTGAGGTCCTACCGGCCAATTGTGGGCCTAGAATAAAAGACAACGTGGTCTGTATAAAGATAAAGAATGTTAAAATGCAGGTAGTGACTGAAAGTTAAGTGGATGCTCACACCTCAAATGCACCACATGACTTGATGGGGTATATGTAGATGTTGGTCAGTATATAAGGCCCCTCACGGCTGTTTGGACGCACAGGTTCAAATCCCTTCTGTGAAACCTTCTTCTTTTCTTCAACTTTGTGTGCTACCTCATTGTTATTGACTGTTTTCCCTTCATTTGATACGATGGCTGCTTTAAGCCTCTCTAGTCTTGCATGGTCAACTGTGACTGGTTTCTCCACAAAACACTCAACAACAAAACTCAGGAACTTCTGGCAGTCGTCAAATGTTGACATGTAGCCAAATGACACGCGAACAGATCCGGTCGGCTGCCCATCCACCAAGTCGATGGTGTCTCCGCAGACGTGGCCGGCCTCAAAAAGAAAAAGACGTTTCATTCAAAAAGCACAGATTTTGGAATGCTGTCTTTGCGCATTTCACATTTCTTTTTTTTTTTTTTACCTGCAGGTTTCTCCTCATCTCTTGATTTGTGATCCCAAGAAAGCTCTGACAAGCTCCAGTGTTGCAAAAGCAACCAGTGCGCACATGAATGTTGTACAAACTTGCCATTCTGTCTACCTGCATGGAGGACAATTATTATGGCATTCATAAGTGTTGCCAGCGTATCTATACAGGATGTTTTTTAGTTGATATGGCACGAGCAATCCAACATATGCACCTGAGAATATCCAATTATTTCTCCACACGAATCAATAAGGTTGAAGTTTAGTATTGCGCCCTGGGTGCTTGGACTGTCAAACTGGCCTAGTGTGTACATCTGGGCCACTGGTCGCCCGTTGCCATGGCAAAGACTTGACAGAAGCATGTAAGTGTAACGCGCTAAGCCAAAGGTGTGCTGTTGTATGTTTTGCATTCCCCCTGAAAGAAAGAAAAGAAAGAGAGGGCTGTTATTTCCCTCTGCGTGGCTGTTGTGTCACTGTTACTTACCGGTGATCCTGTATAAAGCTTCAAAACTGTGATTGAGGGCAATGATGTCCAAGAACGAGACAGTGCCATCTTCAAATCTTATCCAGTAAATAAAACAAACATTTGATTACATGGGTATGAATGCGCAAAGTTATGGTGTTTTCAGAGACTGTCCATGATTGGCAATTTTGTTCACGGCTTTACCTGTCAGAAACATTTGCCGCCTGCACATAATAATCTTCGCTAGAAAGGTAAGCTGCTGCTGTGCCTCCCCCAAAATAAGTCTTTTTTAGTATGCCTGCGGCATGGTTGCGGACAAGAAGGGCCCCCAGACCTGTAGGGAAGCCAAATATCTTGTAGAAGGAGATCGGCACAAAATCAGCAGGGCAGTCTTGTAGGTTAAGAGGAGAACAGCTGACAAGCGAGGCTGCATCCAGCAGCACAAACCAATGGCCTCGATGGTCACATGCTGGATAGAGACGTCTTGCCTGTAAGCCCTCTACATGGCTAAGGGGATACTTCGTCCCTGAGTAGTTGCTCTGTGCCGGGTAGCAGAAGAGATGTGGGGTCTGACAAACCGCAACTTCACCCAGAATCTTATCTTTTGCCCTATTTTCCACTTCCTGAGGGGAGACGGGCAGGGTAACTACTCCCCGGTTAGATGTTAGTCCTCTTATGCCAACAACAGATGTGTGGTTGTCAGTGAGGTAGCAGAAGTGACTGCCCGCCTCGCTTTCTGTTTGCGACCTCCAGGGGAAGACCTCTGCCGCTAATTTGATAGCGGCTGTACAGCCAGAAGTGAAAATCACTGAATACTCCTCTGGGGTAGTGTTGAAATGCTGCAATATCCTGAAAGAAAATGATCTCTTTTGAAAAAAACAAAACAAAACAAAACAAAACAAAACAAAAACTCATTTCATGCACGGTAGTTTCAAAGAGGGCACATGGGACCATTTAGAATGTGTCTCAGGGCATGATTGGAGCTCACCTGTATCTGACCCTCTCCATGGTCTCATGTGTCAATCTGCTACTGGGGTTGTGGCTGTGAGGATTTCCTATTGGGAAGATGATGCCGTACATCAATATTACCGCTTCATAAAGTAACATGAGCTGACAAATAAAAAGAACCGTTGCTTTTCATACCATACACGTTCCTTGAAATATCAAGGCTGTAGCTCCTGACCAGTGATTCCGGGTACAAAGTATTTGCTGCATGATCCAAATATACAGTGCCTTTGTAGAATAACAAGAACTGTACTGTTAGTTGGCTTTAAACCGCTCACAGCAATTCAGAGGTGAACGCAATTCTTACCTTTCATCCGCGTGAACTCCCTCTCAAGCATGTCCTCCAGGTTTTCTCCGTAGCCATAACAACTCCACACCTCCTTAAATTTTTCAAAAGAGTTAAGTTTGTGGAAGTCCATCGAGCGTCTTGCGATACCAAGTGTCCGCGTTCGACACAGATAAACCCTCGCAGCTGCTCGAATGAATGCAGTTATTGATTGATTTCCACGCTCAAAGTCCGCTGACCACGTGCTCAGTTTCATAGTCCCATGAAGAGCACAAGACCATGGTCCCGCTTTGTCATAGTCTTGTGGGAACTTGAACCGCAATTGCTATTAATATTAAAGTTAGAACCAGTGGTGTGCTGGGTTGGGGCAACAGGGCATCCTCCTCAGTGAATATCCACAGCAGACACTCCCCCCATCCCGACAACGAAGCCATTTCAAGGAGCATCGACACGTCTTTTGATGGCCTTTTTACACCCGACGCATTTGTATCAGCTGGCTAATTTTTCTTACCGCACTCCCGATTGACTATTTTGAAGGGGCATCCAACCCCAACCCTGGCAATGATCTTTCGCAAAGGGCAACTTGAACATGTGCTCACCCTGTGCAGAAATGATTCTCACGCCTGTGATTACAAGGGTGCAACAAGTACATTCCTCTCGTGACTGTCGACTATGCCTCGAATGCCAGATCATAGGTATTCATGAATAATAAACAGGTGAGAAACATGTGACAAAAGCCACAGCTTCTTTCTTTCACCTCAGATATTTTTACAGTGCCATTTACATTCCAGCAGAAGCTATACATGTTAGACCAATGGACAAGATCATATGCATGTGATAGAAGAGGGATAGGTGTCCATAGGTCTTCACTCCAATGATGAATCCGTCCCATCGATCATTTATAATAGCAAGACTCGCATGCTATTTTTTTTGCATTAATTCATTCCCCACCATGAAATGTACATATTAATTTTTGGATCAGTTTAGCTCATTTAATAATTGCTTTATTGATTTATTGCAAACAGGGCTGTAACTAATAATTATTTTAATAATTGATTATTCTGTCAATTATTTTTTTGATTAATCTATGAATTAGATTTTAAAAACTTTCATCCGTTTATTATAATTCACAGACATGAATGACTGAGGGTGGCACGGTGGTCGACTGGTTAGCACGTCAGCCTCACAGTGCAGAGGTGCAGGGTTCAATTCAGGCTGTCATGTGTAGAGTTTGCATGTTCTCCCCATGTCTTCGTGGGTTTTCTCCGGGTACTCCGGTTTCCTCCCACATACCAAAGACAAGCGTGGCAGGTTAATGGAACACTCTAAATTGTCCCTAGGTGTGATTGTGAGCATAAATGGTTGTTCTTCTCTGTGTGCCCTGCGATTGGCTGGCAACCAGTTCAGGGTGTACTCTGCCTACTGCCCGAAGACAGCTGGGATAGGCTCCAGCACCCAGTTATTGTTTTGTTCTGAAAAGAAACTGTTTTACATTTTCATTGAAACTTGGTGAAGAAAGTAAGGATGGAAGTAAGGATGCAAGAGTTAAAAAAAAAATGCAACTCCGTGAGGGAAGGAAAGGGAAAAAAAATAATTCTACCTACTTTTGGTCCACCCTGTATATGACAGTTTTTTTCATATGACATGCCTTCACAGCACACAAGAAATGTATTAAAAAGTTCTATGAGTTCACAAAAGACATATTTGAAACAAATTCCCAAACTACAAGTTGCTTATTACTTCACTTTATTGTGAGCCAGAAAATCAACCAGCACGTTGACAAAGAGTTCCTGTGGCATTTGCTTTGTTCACTGCAGGAGGAGAAAGGTGAGCTGTGACAGGACAACCCGTGATTGCTTCGCCATGACAACGCACCTCCTCGCAACGGCCTTAGCGTCCGACAGTTCCTGGTTGAGAAGAACATCAATGTGCTGGAGGGGTTTGACTGCGAATTTTTGTTGTTGTTGTTCTTTGCCTGGCTCAAGTGGGTCATCAAGGGGACCCTGTTTTGAAGACGAGGTGTTATCAAGATGGTCTTTATACAGAGGTGTGAAGGATCCCGGAAGAATCCTTTCAGGAGTGAATGAAGGCGTGGCAGAAAATTAAGACTGGGAGAGTTTAATTGATTCCAGCGCGATTACGAGCCATTACATAATGGGATTACTGTACATAAATGGGAGAAATTTGGATATGCAGTTTCGATTTCAAGTACATGTATACGCGACAGCAGTTCTGAAACGTTTGTGACAAGCTTTGTATACTGTAAATAGCACAAATAGTAAAAACATAATATCAACCCTTCTCAGAGACAGCGGTTACTACAGCGGACAGCTCATCATGTTTTCAGGTTACAGGGTGCATGAAAGGGTTAATGAGGACATTTTGTGCTCAAACAATTAAATAAGCAATGCATCGTCAGTTATTCCAAAATTGCCTTAGGTGATATGCAATGGAGGACAGTGTCAAAATAAGAAATAGCACAATTTAAAATCGAGTAGCCTTCTCTATTTCTGGTTTTAATCCTCATTGAAGCCATAGTTCATATCAGAAAAAGAGTGGCTTACACTTTTTTTTTAACTGAAATGAGGCAAGGCAGTATTTGTTTAGGGTGTATACTGTAGGCCTTTAAATCTAACCGGAACTAGTTACTGTAACAAGTTTTAAGTAATCCTTCCACAGTAATCCCATTACATATAATCCCATCCTCAACAGAACCACCAGTTTAGGAGGGAGATTAGGCACGAGCGACTTGAAATTGAAATGTTTTATCAGGTCAAATAATAGCAAAATAAATCTTTGGAGAATTGGACAATGAACTCTTGTTGACTTTCTTTCTTTAACTTATGACCCCCTGTTTTACTTCCTCACTTAACACAAAAAAGTATCCAAATACGCCTTTTCTTCTCATGACTAAATTAAACAGTTTTATTCACAGAAGAACTACTGGGGAGTTGTATTGAACTGCTGAGCAGCCCTCAGATGTCTAAAAGACTGCCATGAGGCTCACAGCAGCCATCATTGTTTCCGTGCAACACAGTGAATAGTAATTAAATATGCCACTTATGCTTCACTGATTCACTTCCCTCACAATTTTGAAGCTCAGCTGAATACATTTTTCTGTGCAGAAGGGCTGTATTGTATTGCGTATGGCCTAATTTCCAGGGCAGAGGGGCTTGCTGTGGGGGAGGGCACGGCAGAGAGAGGGGGGAAGTACCCCACGAGGACATTGTGCTTAACATCACTAAATACCTTCAACACCACATTGTCCTTTTCAGCCCTCAATTAGTCGGGCTCCAAGCACAACGAACCGATTTATTATTATTATTTTTTCAACCATTAAAAATTTACTCACAAGCGATATCAGTTAACTGCATCTTCCTATGTCTGTGGGGTTTTTTTTTTGCTAGTGTTTTTATGTTGAACAAAAGGCCCTTTTTTTGGTGGTGGCCCTTACCGTAGTCACTGCTATCTGTGGCTTGGACAGTGGCCAGTAGAAGAGACTCTTTGCCCTGCCCTTAGGCCTTTTCAGCCTGTGGATCGACGTGTGGAGGAACGCCTCTTTGGTGGCAGGGACGGAGAGAATTAGGCAAGAGATGTGGGTTCACTTGCCCTGTGTAGGGGCTTATCTTGGGCTAAGCTGAGGGACTAATAGCAAAGCCAACCTCCGCTCCAGCCAGTCTAAAGGCACAGGGAGCCATCTGTCCATTCTGTGGATAAGTGACAACAAAGGACGTAAACACGGAATACGGACAACAAACTAAGGGGTTACTCCATTAGGAGCTGTCCAATTTAAAGGAGGCGGGTGAATGGTTGGCATATAAGGTCAGTACATTTTTGTAATTTTTCGTGTTGCATTAGGCCTCCATCCAGAGATATAATTACGGTACAAGATGTAGGGTGTTCGCCATTGACTTTGGACAGCCAGCAGTGTTGCAGACAACTGTAATGTTGACAATGAAACAATGAGCATCTTTGTACCTATGTGTAACTCCTGACTTCAATTAGCGAAGTGAAATGGATTAAGATGGCTGTTTGTCTTCATTTAGGTGCGTTAAAGTTACTTGAACCGGCTTTTATCAATGCCTTATACAATGATGCAAGATATTATACAGCAGTTGTCTCCTTTCTAATAATTGCTCGAACATCAACTTGTGCTAAACATTGTTTTGTTTTACTCCAAAAAACACATGAGCATATAAATGAATCATTCTTTTATGCCATGAAAAATAAAATTACCTCCTCATTACAATTTTCAAAAGACATCAATCGATCTATGTAGTTTTTTTTTCCCTCACCTGCCTGAATAACTAATCGGTTGTTTTAATTGTGTTGATCATATTGCACACACTGTGGATGCCATTGTGAGCCAATGTTTTGTTCGGAAGTCTTGAGTGGTCGCTGACATACTAGAGGTGACAGAAATGGGTCAAAAGGGTCTTAGCATTAACTAAACAAATCCTGGCCTATAGGATTAGGAAGAGATGTTGCTGTTTATTTGATGTTGCCACCGTAATTTTGTAATAAAACACAGGGGAGAAGAAGCCTCGTTATTGGCAGCAAAACAACCTCAAAGGTATTAATTGGATTTGATAATTTCGTCAGTATTAACACAGGAACATGGCAGGACAATTTCAGAGCACTGTGAAAAACCAACAACTCATTATCAAATCATCATCAACTCTTTTATTCTGGTAATTGCACTAAAATTAAGGTACAGTGGCCTCTCTCTGTTTTTGTTGTTTCCTTCAAGGTTTGGAATGGAAGCAAGGAGTTTGCCATTCATTGCTTTATGTAAGTATCCAAACAGGGATCTGCGGGCGGGTCAATGGTCATGTATTACAAATGTAATTGTGTACACAAAATCCTACGGTAGGACCAGATGAATCTGGATTAACAAATAACAGCTCATGGGTATGCACCAATAGCATGTAGCCACAATCCCTTCCCTTTTTTACCTCCGTGAGGTCTCGGGGAATCAGTCTGGATGAGGCTTCATGGAATGGACCCCCAAAAGTCTCACTGAAATATAAAGAGAAAGAAAATTCTCTTCATTGATGTTGATCATACTGCTACAGAGGAAGATACATTTTACGCAAAAAGTGCCGTTGTCTGCTACAGGTCAAATATAGCATTAAACGCAGGAGAGGTCTGCACACACCAAGAACACGTCATGGTACTCTTTCTATCAATAAAGAAATACAACTTTCTTAATGCTAAAAGTAATCCAATCTGGTAAAAAACCCAAAAACAACTTCTTTCTCTTTGTGTGTTATTTGCGAGAAGCCCCTCTTCTGACACTGAATGCCTTCAAACATTCTTCATTTGTTCTGAATAGACAACAAAGATTTGATTCACAGTGTCTTCCAAACTGAAATTGTGGGTCAGTACATTGGAGACCATCACACACATATGACTTGATTGTCGGCTCTCCACAGTGGCGTCCTTTGTGTCTTATCATATCCAAGGGAGTCACACATCTCGCGTTAAGCCGGAACCAAAGACTTGGTCCCATGTGAAGATTGTACCTCGTGATAGGCTTATCTCACCCGCATTCACAACGACAAGATCAGGAGAAAAACCTCACTGGTCCACACTCAGTCCCTTGATGAGGTTCTGAACATCTTTACAGACATAAATCCATTTTATTTCTCCTGGAGATTGATCGATTGATGATACAGCCGATGATTTTGTTATGAAAGCCATAGCTTTTACATAGTTATCAGTCGGATGGCATTTTCTCAAAGTGGCAAATTGGAAATGATACATTTCCACCGGCAGCAGTAACTGCCCTGTAAGGCCAGTTCAGCATGAAAGTGATGTCCGCATCATCTCTCCATCTACTGCATTATGTACTGGAATATATCTCTTGCCTAAACTATTTTCATTCATTTGCAGAGTATTTACATAGAAGGTGTGAAAACACAGGGCATGTCTGAGAGGGAAGAAATGGCTTCAGATGGAAGCCTGAATGTTACACTGACACTGAGGCTATTGATGCACGGAAAGGTAATTAACTAATGTGGAATAGAGGAATGAAATCACTGTGGTATTGTTGTAGTCCATTTTTTGGACTGTAGCTTGTTACTGCTGTTATTTAAGGTTTCTTGTCATTACAGGAAGTTGGCAGTATAATTGGAAAGGTAGGCTAATTTTAAAACAAAACATCCTTTGTTGCGTCACTGCCATTTTTAAGATGTGTATCCCCTTATTTGCTTCCAGAAAGGGGAAACAGTGAAGAAAATGAGAGAGGAGGTAAGAAGTAAACAGTAACTTAGCATCTTCTCACAGGTCTCTGCATGGCACAGCATAGGAATTAGATTGGATGTTTTTGTTTTTTTTTCTCAGAGTGGCGCTCGCATCAACATATCAGAGGGATCGTCTCCCGAGAGGATAGTGACCATCACAGGACCCACAGAGGGAATCTTCAGAGCTTTCTCCATGATTGCGCACAAGTTTGAGGAGGTCAGTATTGCCGGCATCCTTATATTCTCAATTTAAAGCTTGTGCTGATATTGACCTTGCGGATCTTCTCCTCAGGATATAACGGCGGCAATGACAAACAGCAATGTAACCAGCAATCCGCCTGTGACACTTCGCTTGGTTTTCCCAGGGAGCCAGTGCGGTTCACTGATTGGAAAAGGAGGATCTAAGATCAAAGAGATCCGAGAGGTAGGTGGCCTCGTGTTTCTGCAATTTTCTCTCTGGAAGTTGTTTGTCTGCATATGAATGGGAAGAGGCCACCTTTGACCTGGTGTTCTGGAATCAAGGGTCCTCCAATATCAAACATTTCAATCAAGCCTGCATGATTTTCCCGAACTGCATATGAGAATCTGAATGACTAAGCTTGTGCAGAGGCTGAAACCCCATTTTAAATGGAGATTATTTATGTGCACCTCTTTAAATATTGGTGCACACGTTTCTATTTAGCTTGCAGCCGCTCTTTGCATGTCCGAATCTTATCAGGATAAAGCTGCAGGTGTCTGAGACTGCATTTCAATTTTGGGTGATGGAGTGCTCTTTCTGGCAATAAATAGCCATTTTGCTCTGTTGTCTGGTGATGTCAAGACCACAGGGGCTCAGGTTCAGGTGGCAGGAGACATGCTGCCGGATTCGACCGAGAGGGCTGTCACAATCTCTGGCACTCCACAGGCCATCACTCAGTGTGTGCGACACATCTGCTCCATCATGCTGGAGGTATGGACGGTCAAACCGCTCTACGTGACCTTTTTTTTTTTTTGGACACGCAACAGTGCTACATTTGTTTATTTGTTCAGTGTTGTGGAAATCACTTTGCATTGAGTTTAGAGTTGAGCCTCACTGTGGGTCATATACAACGCCGTGCAGTCACCGGAACAACCCCTTACATTATACCACCCATTACAATATATTTCAAACGTGTCTACACTTTCACTAGTGGTTATGTTGTGATCTTTTTATTACACCATATATGCATATTCATTTTCCTCTGTGAGCCAAATGACCCAACGCTTCGGTGCAGTTTCTACAAAGGGAAGCTTTCAAGCATGAAGCCATTATTTCTAAAGTGATAATTTCAATAAGAGAACAGAATTAATTAGCTACTTAATAAGCTTTAAATCAACTCACCTTTGCATTCATGAAGCTGCTCCCAATTAGATGGGTTATTATTGCAGAATATCATGAAGCATTATCTCCGTTTTACCTATGTCACAGCATAATTTGTATTTTCGGAGTGAAGGAGTTGGGATCATTAATTTATCTCTCTTACCAACCCATTGGCAAGGGCACGATTATCCTCATGCTGGAAAAATGAAGTCTTGTAAATGAAGCGCTTATTTAATCTGTGGCATGCAAGGTCCATGTACCCTTCTCAACCGATTAGATGGCTATTAAAAGATTCAGCGAGGGATATATGTGATGTAAAATGCATCAGTCTTAGTGAAAGTTCTGTATATAAAATATTCTTTTCTTTTCCTGGTTCTCCTAATTTTGTCTCTAGTCTCCTCCAAAAGGAGCCACTATTCCCTACCGTCCAAAGGCCATACCTGCTGGAGCCCATGCAGTATTAGCACAACAGCAAGTAAGTTTCCATCGACACTTTTGCCTTTTTGTAAAAAGAGAAGACTTGAAAATGTTGCTTTTGAGGGCAGGCAGGGTTTCCTCAACCTTAATTGCTTAAATTTTCATGGACGTATCTTGATAAGTGAATGAACACAGGGCATATTTATAAGAACAAACATGAAACTAGAGCCAATGTGCCCTTGTCAAACACAATTTGATTTAAAAAATAGGTTTTAATTACTCATCCCAAGTGCTTCGGAAGCTACTGGAAGCTTGAGGTATCATGGGTGTAGTCGCTCTAGCCAACGCAAGGATGACCGGAAGTGACATTTTAGTAGCAAACCAGCATGCGACACCATGGAGATTGTGTACAATTTCCATGCCTGACACAACACAGTATATTAAATGACGAGCAATGTTTTGCAATTCGAGGAAGAGGATTTTTACGCACAAAAGTCAACAGAATCAGATCAGCACATCGTAGGCAGTCAGTGGATGAGAAAGTGAAAGTGAGGACTTTTGCACCTCTGTATCTATATATACATATTTGCTCTAGCAACCTCAACTCTGCAGCACAACAGATTTAGAGAAATGAACAGTCGGTTGTGTTGTGCATGCGGGATACATACTAATAAGTCTGCCGTGCAGGAAATGTTGCAACGTGGGGACAATGAGTTCGAGCTGCAATTTCAATGCATGAAAATGATAGATGTGGATCATATGCATTGTAAAAAAAAACAACAACAACATGACTAAACAATGAATGTGGGTATAAATGATACCCATTTACATTATTAAATCCTTGCAGTGTGAAACATAAACAATATTGTTAGTCAAGCAGATTTCTTTCCATTAACTGGCATGCCACTGTCCTAGATTTGGCCCAGGCTGCTCTGATTTATCGGACATCTGTTATTGAATTCCTGGCGTAGTCAAAATGGGGTAAAACCATCGGTGTGACATATTGATACAATTCCATCAAAGCCATTACAATCATGGGCCATGGAAAAAGTGAGAGGATGGATTTTCAATCAAGCATCCAAATGCCTGACTTTTTTACTCTTGATGCTCACATGTCACATAACGTGTTATCACATTTCTTCTCTCTACACCATCCAGGCATTTGCACTTCCAGGGCAATATGCTTTTGCTCATCAAGATGTAAGTGTGTTCCTTTAAATGACTGACTCCTCCCCTTTCTGTCCAACTCTGCCCACTCCCACCAGTCCCACTGATCTCCTTTCTCAACCGTCCCAAGCATCAATGAAACTCTGATTGTCAACATTACTAACACTAACACAAATTAGCAGCATGCTCTGATTGAAATCAACGTTTAAAGCTAGTTCCTTCATGATTAAGTTGTAGTTTTGTAGCCAGAGATGTGACTGTATTTGCAGACTACTTCCGTGAGAATCCAGCATGCTTTCTGAAGGAAATGAATCTTCTCACTGACACCATCTGTGATGTTTGTGAACTTCAGATTGACTCTGTATTGTAGCTGTCAACTCCTTTAAATAATCCACTTTGATTGGTTAGCTCTAACTTCCTTCCTACCCTGCAGTTGACCAAGCTTCACCAGTTGGCTATGCAGCATATCCCCCTCCCTTCCCTTGGGCAGAGCAACCCTACCTTCCCTGGTACGTACCCACGGCTCCCCGGGGAAGACCATCAATCCCTCTGTCGTCACTCCTCTTCCAATCACAACATCAAACAGCCCTGTCACATGAGAGAGCATCAGGGTTGCCTCCAATCTCTCAGGTCAATCGTTAGTGGCCACATCTCGCCAAGCACAAGTGATCAAAACAAAACGTGATACCCGCAAAGTGGGTTCGTGTGTGGATAGCATGTCGACTGTATAGACACAAGAATTGGGAAAATCAAGCTGGAGGGAAAAATACATGTGAACATTTTCTATTAATCTTTGAGGTCAAAGGTCATTAATATTGGTCAATAAGGTCTGCTGCCTCACAAGCTATGCCTCCCCCAAACGTTTTTGATGGAGTTTCAATTAGGGTTCACAAATTTGTCCAAACCACAATTCTTCCTTTATGGACCTTCATCTGTGCAGTGGGGACACACTGATGGTGGAACAGTAAGCGCAATTTCCTTCAACTGTTCAGGCAACTGTAGAATTATAGAATTCTTCCACATGTCTGCAGAACCTCTAATAAAATAATAAAGTCACTGAGGCATAGACTATTCTTCCAAATGATAAAAGAAGGAAATGTGAAAATGACAGTCGTACTTACAAATTTGTCAATATTGAACCATTTATCACCATTTCCCAATCCTCTGAATGAGCCCCATTTTGCCGTCTGAAACAAATCCCAAACTCTTGACCCCCTTCCCTCCCATCCAGCAACATCTCCCCTCAAAATCTAACATAATCTTGGCTCGGGCTGTCCTTGACATCATCAACCCACATTTTCATGCATTCTGCCACAACTAACTGAGTCTGCACCACATAGAGAGTACGGCTGTCAAAGAGGCTAGCCATGCTGTGCATGACATTAAAGCATTAGCACTATAGCCGTGTGAAATATGTGGCTGAAATCTAAGTTAAATATGTGCCGGTATCAAATGTATGGTACACATGTGGATAGAAAGTTTCTTTTTGTTACTCCCATGTTATCAAAAGTAATAACTACTGAAAGTAGGTCAACTTGTTATGTCATAAAAGTGGAAGCCATTAGTGCAGGTGTTAGCGTTCTGTGTCCTACTTTACAGGATTGGATGCGTCTGCCCCCACAAGTTCACAGGAGCTGGCGATACCTAATGATGTAAGTTTTCGTTGTTTTGTGTTGTGGCAGTACTTCAAATCCACACCAATGATATGGATGCTGCGTATTTCATTTGCACTGTCTGGTGGCTAGATTTGATAAGGAGTGTTTGGACACCAGTAATTAGAACTGCATCCGCTTTGTCTTTCATTCATTTCAGCTTTCAATACTTTATTGTTCAATGTTAGTGTGGATTCCTTATGATAAGCATGTTTGTTTCAAGATAATTTGGTCAAAGTGAAGAGAGATAATGTTGAGCTAAATTTGCAGTAGCGTGCATGTGTCAGGCCACCACTTTTTTCACATTGCCTTTTGCACGGCAGACTTTGTGACACAGTAAATAGGAATAAAAAAATACAAATGTGATTTCTCCATAACTTGTACAGCAGTGGCAAATGGGTTTGGATAAAGTTGCAGGTACAAAGATTTAGTTTAATCCTCCTTTGCCCTTTGGCATCAATAGAGCCAACAAAATAGCATCATCCGGCCAGCAGTAGAATGCTCATTGACAAATAGACGGACACACATGTGTCACCCCCTTAAAACTTCAATGCACTACAACTAGCTTGTGTTGATTTGTGAAGGTTTGACAAGAGCTCACAAATTTCACAAACCCTAAGAGTGAGATGTAATATCTTCCCACAGTATGAGTTAATAAGTGGGAACCCACCACTCTAAAGATTTCACTGTGGTGTTTGTTTGTTTGCTTATTTATTTATTTGTTTGTAGTTGTTCCCCTGTGATATTATTTCTGCAAAGGGGAGAAACATGAGCTCATTTGCTATTTACATTATTTCACTCTACTGCTCTTCTAGTTTATTGGCTGCATAATTGGAAGACAAGGCAGCAAGATCAATGAAATTCGCCAGGTCTCGGGAGCTCACATCAAAATTGCCAGTGCCACTGATGGCTCAGCCGTGCGCCAAGTCACGATCACAGGCTCACCGGCAAGCATTAGCGTGGCCCAGTACCTCATCAGCGCCAGGTAAGACGATGCACAGCTACCATTTATAGCAGGGCTGCACAGTGCACTCTGACATAACAGCCAACCGAGCGTTTTTGTGAGGGTGGAATAATTGTGGTCAAGGAGCGCTTGGTTTTGTTGCAGCTAACTGCTCCAGTCTCTTGACTACATCCCCCCAAAAATAAATAAATCCTGATTGTCTCTGCTTTTTTAACACGTTGCGACTCTGACTCTCATGTTTTCTCCTCTCTCCCCCCTTCTCTTTTCTATTGTCTTACCCACTTTTCGTCCCTTCACGTTTCATCATCTTCTCTTAACCTCACACCATCTCAACATCCCCTCCAACATCACGGCGTGCAGTTTAGAGATGGCTAAATACACCATGCAGGCTGCCGCCGCTGCGAACCCAGTTGATCTCAACATGAGCTACGCTCAGTCTGCTTCCACCGCCTCCAATGCTGCTACCTCTCTCGCCATCCTGGCGGCCACCACCCAGGCCCCACCAACATTAACGTCCACTCTCCCTCCACATTACAGGCCATCCAAAATCCCCACTATGCCGTCCCTGTTTCCAGCCTGCTTGGCATGAAAACACTACCCGTTCTGGCTGTCCACCCAGCAGCTGCTAGCAGCCTAACACAGGGTTTAGCCCCTTACACAGCAAAAATACCAACCTCTGGCATTAAAAAGTCTGAGCGACAGAAGTTTGCTCCATATTGAGTAATCTTGGACATGTCTGTCTACTTGGATACCAGATTATAAAATGATGGTCAATGTGTCAATGGCTGGCACAAGTACTATATGCAAGGTTTCCCAGTGCAGCACTTGCATTCCAATAATCGGGAAAGCATATTTTTAATAGGCGGCAGAGTGTGTGTGTTAATTCAATTGCATAGTATGCTATGTGCGAACTCAGGCTTGCTTTGAACCCAGGAAAAAGAATAATTTTCTTATGGCTTTGTGTCCCAGAGCTTTATATGAAGACTTACTCCAGGAGATTTGTTTCTTAATATGCAATGTTTACTTTCTGTGTTCCCTCCTAGACATCTTTTTGATAGTGAATTAAATTTCTGTAGGCAGCAAGCGGGAAATGGGTTGTTGTGTACAATAAAGGTGGTTGTGTTTAGTGTAATTAACAAGGATTGCTTCATTTTTTTCTGTCATACTTCTCTATGTTCCTTCACTGTAGGCTCTCATCAGGGCTAACAGGCTTGGGTGTTCTGTAGTAGCGTGGCACTGCTGCAGTTCTGATGGGATTACAGTATTCTAAAGACACACTGGATTCTAGTGGATTTCACTCTGCACAATAATCCTGTAGAGCAGGACTGGTCAAAACAACTCATTTATTGTTTCTGCTTCTTTTTTGTTCAATCTCCATCACAACTGATTAACCATTTTTGTCAGAAACTGTTGCAGCACAGGAATTGTAATATGGTACTTTCTTTTTTTTTTCATGCGTTCTTGGTGATGAAGCACTAAAGTTTTGTAATGCTTGATATTAATGATATGGATTTGGAATAAATGTGACTTTTTATGAATAAAAAGGGGTGGTTTTCATGAGAGGAATATGAATAATTATTTTACTTGACACAAATCACTTAACAAATTGAAAGATTAATGTATTGTTTACTCTTTTAAATAACGTTCATTTTTATTGTATTAAAATGAAGACTACACTGTGCCTTATTTGAAAGAAATAGTTCGAGCATAATACATTTTTCCCCAATTTTATTCATAGAGAACCTGAGGATATAATTTAATAATTTGTCCAAAGACCTAAACATGCAATTAACCCAATAAAGAAAATGATGTTTTTATATGGGTCAAGACACTGCCAAAGCAAAGTTTTTTTCGTTTTCTTTTGGTACTATTTTGGATGGAGACTGTTGTTAGTAAATATACTTGCAAATCCGAGGTGAGAAAGGCGGAGAGCAGAATATAATCCTTGTAAATATACAGAAGGGTGCAATAAAAAAAAAAAAAGTAGTTTGCACAGAAGTGTATACACCAAAGTAGTGTATTGCTAACAGGCTGCTTGTGTATTGGAGCGTAGTTACTCTGTGTCCCCCATGCTCTGTCCCAACCTTGAATTGACCACTGGAGAACCATATGGGCCATTTTGCTGGGATTAAATGTTGAAGTGCAGATGATCAATAGTTAATGGGGCTGAAATATAATGACAATGAAGATTGACATTCAACCTCGGGGAATGTGAAACAACAGAGAGCACTGATGTGTCTATGCTGATCTGTGTTAAAAGTTTTTGGGTCACAACCAACATTTGATGCCAAGATAATGATTTCTATTTTCAACCAACAGGGTAATAGAGTGGTCTTTACAACTTGAATCAAAACTAGGCTGACAGAAAGCAACTACGGTATTTTTCAAAAAAAGAGACTATCAAACTTGACAACAGTGGTCTCAATATTAGCAACATTATTATTTCCTGACAGTGGAGGGAAGAGGGCAAAGAAGATAGACAACTTTATATTACACCGCAGTTAAGGCTGTTTGTGTTTGTCTGGTCACTTTCTCTTTTATTTTGAAAGAAATTATTCTCTCATTTCCATTCACTTGTTTTTCCTCCTATGTCAGTCTGATTGGCAGTCCCGTCCTGATTGTTTCTACCTGTTGCCCCTTACCTTGTGTTTAAATTGTCTTTGTCTTCCTTTTTCCTGTGCCAGTGTGTTTCGTCCTTATGCATGCACTCCAGCCTCTCACCACAAATCTGACCAGTCCTTGCCTTGTTTCCACAGCCTTGCCTATTATGAATTTTCAGTCGCTGATCCTCAAATAAAACTATCCTTTTACTTTGAGCCCAGCATCCGTGTTCTGTGTCCAAGCCTGGTTTTGACACTGTACACAAATCTATCATTTCATATACTCAAAGAAATATACTATATTGGGTGTCAGAAAAAGGAAACAATAAAAATGTTGTTTTCAAATTATGTAGCTAAATTTGGTCTTGATGAGTTGGCATAGCAGGAAACACGGGTATCAAAACTCTAGCACAAGCATTGATTTCCAACCACGTTACTGCACTTCCAATACATTAATACTAACATAACTTATTAGTGTAACATTTGATTATGTTGTAAAGGATTTATTCAAAAATATTTTAAAATCAATCATTTTGAGGGTGGCTCTATGGGCATCTGGTTAGCGCACGGCCTCACAGTGCAGAGGTGCAGGGTTTGATTCGGCGGCCGGCCTTGCTTTGTGGAGTTTGCATCTTTTCCTGTGCCTGCATGGATTTTCTCCGGGTACTCCGGTTTCCTCCCGCATTCCAAAACCATGCATGGCATGTTAATGGAAAACTCTAAATTGTCCCTAAGTGTGATTGTGAGCGTTGATAGTTGTTTGTCTATGTGTGCCCTGCGATTGGCTAGCAACCAGTTCAGGGTGTCCCCCGACCACTGCCCGAAAACAGCTGGGATAGGCTCCAGCACGCCCATGGCCCTCGTGAGGGCAAACGGATTAGAAAATGGATGGATGGATGGATGGATGGATGGATGGATGGATGGATGGATGGATGGATGGATGGATGGATGGATGATTTTTAAGGCGCCCCCGTGCCTCTGTAAAATGTTTGAGTCAAATAAAACATTTCTCATACGTGTACCATATATGTCACCTGTACGAATCCAATTATGATGGTATATTACCTGTTTTTTCTTTAAATCATGTTAAAAACAAAACAAAAACAAAACTTGCATCGTTCAGACGCGCAATCACCCGATTTCCACCGTCCGCAGTTCACACTTTTAAAGTGCGTCATCCAGCGGCCACTTTGTTAGTTACCACGACGTCGGAACCGAGGCACTCCGCCCCCATTTATTTAATAATTTGGGGAGAGAGAATAAAGTGCCTGTGTGTGCAGCAGGGGGACGCCACACTCTCTGAAGCACAAGCAGAGAGCGGAGCACCTTGGACACTCTTGTGAGACGAGTAAAGTTAACGAGCCGCCTTCCTCCCCCCAAAAAAACCCCACCGTCTTTGAACAAAGTGGACCAGTCTGCACTTGTGATCATTTGTTTCCACCGACACGCAATATACTGTTCGAACTGCGCGTACTGGTGACCCAAAGCGCTGACGGATCCGTACGTTTATCACAGGTAGGTTCCCGTCATTGTCGTTATAGTTCAAGTGGATTGCTCTTTTGATATTTGGTATGTGTTTCCGCGCACTTAAAAGCAATTTACTCAGATTGAAACCAGCATGTATAAACTGTAATTATGGATTATACAAACGGTATCTACTACTGCATATACAGTACAATATAGTCGTAGGCACCTGTGGATGCTGCGTGTGACTTCCTTTAGTGTGCAATTTAAGGACGGGAGGATAAAATACAGCAATAGCATGGTGGACACGCAATGCATGTATAATGGAATTGCATTAAGATTGTTTTCAGGTAGGTATGGGGATTGCTTGTGATGGTTTTTAAGAAAAAAAAGCAGTTATATGTTCTGATGTTTGCGTCAGATTATACAGTCAGTAACATGTAAATGTCACTACATCTCTGGGTTGAGCTGCATCAAAATGAAATACACACTATGTGTCATATGTTGCACTCTGCCCTTTAATATCTGACTCTGTTCTTTTGTACTTTTCCTGGCTGGATTTGTGCACACAAGCACATTTTCACCTTTTATTCCAGGCCAACGTGATCTAAAGATTACATGACATTTTTGCAATGGTGGTTGCCTTTGCATTCTATGTTTCGGAAAACTTTCATTCGATGTGGGTCATTCGTAAGATTTACAGTGAAAGGATTAAATTCAATAAGAGAGCCCCACAGCGATTTATTCACTGTCAGATGGTTTAAAACCTTGCTCTGGTGTAGTTCATCGCTCTAATTAGATTGCATTATTCCACCCTTTACCTGTGTAAAAGAAAAAAAAAATTTAACATGGCATCATTAATTCAATGCTTTCTCAGCCCTGTCACACGGGAGCCCACAAGCAAACACTGTCTTAACCTTTCATGTCTTATCCCATGTGATGTGCTTTGTCACAAATTGACCCAAAGTAAACAGTTCCATTCCCCGAGTGTGTAGGTGGCATGTTTGAATGTTGGAGCAGTGAAAATCATGGAATTCGATTCAGCGTGTGCAAAAAATGAAGTGGAGACAGCTGTGCAGGCATATTGTGAGTCTGATTTAATTCTTGCCCGTGGACCTGCTTTTCCTCTAAATGACATCCAGTTTGATGTGACAGGAGGACATCACTTTACTTTTATTCACTGAGACATTTTGAATGCGATACTCGCTGTGGAGGTTCATTGCCAGCCAGCCTGTGTGAGCCTTGCGCTGTTTACAACAACAGCCCTAAACACAAATCAAAACATGGAGCTGCTCCTCACTGGGCAACCTTATTGCTCCCTCTACATGTCACCGCTCATGTGGATCAAACATGCTCGTAATAGATTGGATTTTTTTTTTTAAATACTGCCAGAATGCATCCGAGCTAATTAGAAATCAACGAAAAGAGAGATGTCTCAGCTCATGTGTGGAAAATTCCTGAAGATGGGTACTCTGCCTCATTTTATTTGGGCCTATTTATAGCATTTATGTGTTGGTTAAATTGCTCAAAGCTACCCTAGAAGAAACATCTGAGTGACATTACTGCAGAAAGAAAGAGGCAGGTCAACCTTTCCTCCGCATCTTGTATTATTGAAGTCTTGTCAGTCTAATCCATAGGAACAGAATGAGTAGTGTCTTATTAGTCAAGCTTGAGCTAAATTTTCTCCCTGAGCAAATGCGCCTTCTCAAGACTTATGGGCTTTATTTCCTCTGCTTGGTAATGAAAGCAACAATATTTATTACGAGTCATAAATCAACGCTATGGTGAGAATCACTGAACCATGAACCAACAGCCAGGTTAAATCTCTCTTAGATTAATCACCGTGACTACATCTCTGTGTTCAGCTGTGACAAATACGTTGAGTTGAGCAAAATGTTGACCTTTGACTTAGTGAACGTGTGTCCAAAGTGACATCACTAACCTGCTCATGCTGCAAAATAAGCGGTTCACTCGTTTTAGTGCAGAAAATCAGCGTAACATTTAAATGTCAGTGGAAATCAGGATCATGGAGTTCTTAAAAAAAAATGTGGATCAATAGCAAATGTACAATATTAATAG
This sequence comes from Hippocampus mohnikei, assembly GCA_026261675.1. Taxonomy (NCBI): domain Eukaryota; kingdom Metazoa; phylum Chordata; class Actinopteri; order Syngnathiformes; family Syngnathidae; genus Hippocampus; species Hippocampus mohnikei. The sequence continues at coordinate 16,446,556 of JAKGUB010000329.1, forward strand.
ATGAGCTGAGCAATGATGTGGACAATTATTTGTTATAAATTTGGCTTTGTGTCAAGGAAAAGCTCTCAGCATCATTAAGTAGTCAGAAACACTTCTGGTTTTGGTTTGAGTTGTTTTGCTCACGCTGCTTTGTTTTAACATTCATCAACTTGATTGTCTCAGTTAAGTTTTATTGGGGGGCAAAAATGTAAACGTTTATCGCCACAATGAGCCGTGAACTTGAATTGAGTGCTGATGCTTTGTGTTAAAGTGTTTTATTTAGTGTTAATATGGTGTAAGGCCCAATTGCATTACCATGTAATCATCTGATGCTTGCTCTCTTTGCTCTTGCGTTAGCATTCTTTTCTCAGGATTAAAAACAATCGTATTCACCATTTCCTCTGCTGTAACTGAACATTCAGCGTCATTTTACTTCTATCCACTCGTCCAAATGCATTCACACATTCAGCAAAACGGGATCAGTGCAAAGTGCAATGTATTTCTTTGAGCAAAAACATCGGTTACATGGATGATGTTCCACTGCATGAAAGCAATCCACCCGTTTGCACTCCGAGAAAAGAATCTATTGCAGTTTACAAATAGGTATAGCTGCGAGGAGCAATCCCAGCAGAAGAGAGCAAATGCAAATTCATTTCTGATCATTGACATCCAGGGTTCTAAAAGGCACGTAGACATGTCGTTGGTTAAAAAACTAAATATGTGTAATTATTTTTCATTATCTGCAATTAGGAAAGTTTGGGGAGCATTACATTCTGTGTCGCCCTCTGTGTGTTTGATACCTCAATAAGAGCAACGGCATTTTTAGATCTATTTTATGTTAGAGAGGACAGAATTTGTTGTCATCTGAGGATTAATTTTAATTCTGATTTACAGGACTGCGCTACGATTCACACACCCTTGCGTCTCGATTGTGAGTTTTGTTTGTTATTTTTCTGTCTGTATATACTGTATATACAGTATATATATATATATCTTGTTGTCTGTTGCTGCCTGAGAGAGGAAATATCATCTGTCTCCCTCACTGAGGGACTAACAATTTTTAAAACATGTTCGGCTACACGTGCGTCACATCTGACAACAAATGTGTCTCGGCATTGCAAAAAAGTGTTTCACACAGTCTAGTCCAGTGGTTCTTAACCTGGGTTCGAACCCAAGGAGTTCGGTGAGTCGGTCTCAGAAGTTCGACGGAGCCTCTCCCATGGAGGGTAAGACACACACGACGACTCAACACATGTTAATTAGTTGTGTTTAGTTAAAAATTTATTTTCACTCATGAAGGGTTTAGTGAATGTGGATATTAACTGGTTGGGTTCGGTACTTCTAAAAAGGTTAAGAACCACTGGTCTAGTCTAATCACGCACAAATCAGTTCAGAATTCTCATTGTTATGTGGAATTGATCATTGATTAAAATCCTATGAAAGCAATTGAACTAAAACAGAATGCACACCTTGGCTGCAACCAGCAGAGTTGCTGTTGATACAGTTTGTGGTCCAAAGAACAAGATGATGACAGGCAAGACCAACATCTCTTTGTTCAGAAGTCCCCAGGGAAGGGATACCTGCTCCACAGTACTTAACAATGACATCACAACTGGAGAGTAGAACATTTGAAAGCAAAATGAGTTGAAATGCTTCAACAAATCACTAAAATATGTCATACTACTTGATAGGGCTCATTAATATACTGTATATACAGTACATGTACATACCCTTGGAGATTTGAGGTTTATTTTCATACCTCACAGATTTAGGGAGCATTTTTATTTACCGATATTAAAAAATGAAAAGAGCAGACATTTAGCCTGGTTCCCTAAAACTACTGTGGTCCATTACTGAGCAATACAAATTATGATTGACGCATTATAGCAGCCACACGCAGTGCAAGTGTCTTTTTCTAATTGACAGTTTTGGAATTTCTGTATTCGCAACATTGGAGTTGGTTCAGAGCTGTCCAATATTTGGAAGGAATCAGACACATGATGGAAGGTCACCGTGACAAGAGACCAGCCAATGTGTAAATCACGTCACCACTTACTGCGCAGCTTTAAAAGAAAATAGAAAAGGTTCCACCAAACTATATTGTACTGGACTGGTCTTTCTTTTACATATTTGTTGCAGATTTCCCTGGGATAATTACATGCAAATTAAAAGAATTTCAAATGATCCCCCCCCCCCCCCCCACCTGCAGAAATGATTTAGCTTAAAATTAAAGACGCTGTCAGACATTTCCAATATATATGAGCTTACAGTACATGAACTCTGATGACGGCAGTAAGTACAAAGGCTTTACTCAGTCCACAGGGCCACATCCGTGCTCAGTTTAAAAAGGCTTCATTTTGACTCTCACTACAAGTAGAGAGTTGCAGCATCGAATATGAGTCTTTAAAAGCAAGCTGCACCCCGAGCAACGCAACTGAACACGACAGAACAATTAAATTGTGTTGCAGGGTTCTACAACAGGATTTTATTACTTCTCGGCCATCTGCAACTAGTTTGGCTGTGATTCCGAATGCCAAATCGCAAGTGACTAGCACTGCAAATGATGTTTTCGGCGGGTAAGTGAAACAAAGCCCACAATATATCCGGTGCAATGTCAGTATTTGCAAATGAGTCTATTCGCAGTTTATTCATTGATTTACAATTATGTATACAGTACATGACAAAAGATGAGTTCAACAACTTAAATCTTATGTGTAAAGTGCTAGTCCTCATTTTTGATCTTCCATGTGTGATGTCCTGTCAGTTTGCACTAGCGAGTTATTTACGCGAGTGTGCTATAGGTAATACTACCAAATATGTTTTTTTTTTTAAATGTTGAATACATTAACTACATAACAGAGTCGTTTATGTAACATTGGTTCATGATTGTGTACATTCTACAATGCATGATGTTGGTGTTTTGCTGATGTCATGCCCTTGTTTATCGTAGTTCCTTGTTATTGCAGTACTAGTGTAGCCTGTAGTACCGGAGACAAATTCTTTGTGTGTTCTACAAACTTGGCCAATAAAGGTGATTCTTAGTGTGTACAATAGTACCCCACACACACACACACACACTTTTTTTAAACTATGCTCTCTGTTTCAAGTGCTTTGCTTCCATCCAGTGGTAATTACATTGCATTATTCCAGGGATCACATTCGCTTCTTGGGATTATTTTCCAGAACATTTCCAGAATTTTTCCAGGAACTATTTAATGTGTTAACAGTACGAGTCAAGATATCACAACATACACCAATAAATTACACTCCAAGCTTTGGAGAATTGTTATTTTCTAATTTTTTTTGTTGCTTCAATGTCACAATATTGGCTCACAAAACTGAAACTGAAACCCCATCATTCACGCCAAGAGAGCCGTTCAAAAGAACGACTTGTTTGCGAACGTCACAACTCTAATATAAGACCTGAGTTGAATGTTGACATCTAAATTACTTTCATTGCAAAATAAATCAAGATGATGGAATAGAGCTGACTGACTAATGAGCTGCTAATGGTTTGTTGAGAGGCCAAAGCCCACCCGAGCACCGATGGCACTGCCACATCCAGGTTGACTAGCCCAAGGGCAAAACACTAGCTAAAATTTGCATGAAAAGTTTGATCTCTCCTCTTTGTGCACAAAATCGGTATTATAATAGAACTGAATTCCGAATGAAATTTTCTCATTCACATATTTTCTGTTTCTGTTGTCGCACAATGGAGCAAGGCTGAAATGGTGAAATCCTGAAATGTGGCCCAGTAAATGACCTGTTACCCGTCGCTCTCTCCAAGCTGTCGTCATGATCGCTGCAGCTTTACTGAAACCGGGAATGGATTTCATCTCAAAGCACACAGCCAAAAGTGTTGGCACGCCCACTACAGGGCTCTGTCACTCAACAGAGGGAGAAAAACTTCACACTCGATATACAGTACAGCACTCTTGAACTTAAAGTCTCCAGTTTTGCACTTCTTAAAAACAAAATCCTGACTTGGGTCGGAAAAGTGGGTAAATCTAGCAACAAAGTCATGGAAATGCTGGACTGTTCGAATCTGATTGGTTGGTAGTGTCGCGTTGGATGCTGTGTCAGAGATGAAGCTGAAAAGCGCTGTGTGTGCATGTGTGGCCGTGTCGCTAAAAATTTGGAAATGTATTTTTAGTCGATTGACTTGACGAAGTCATCCTTCACGAAATTTGCCATACACAGCATGATTCTGGTGACAGAGTTCCTCCAACAACAAAGTGAAACACCTCTGCGATTAGCAGATGACTCAACATTTTCGGTGTTGTCTCCGTCAGTCATTTTTCTGGAGTTGAGTGGGCGTGGAACAACCAAGTTCTTGAATAATGCGTCACGATTAAGTCTGTCACGAGTGAATCTTTTTAGAATTGATTATCTTGCCCTTCTGCACATTCTCCCCGTTGATAAATGGTTTTATTTTTCCCGACAGTGATAAACACACCACGGCAAATAACGTCATTTTAAGTTTGCTAAAGTTGATGTATATTAACACTGTAGTCTGTTTAAACATTTTTATATTCACTTTCAGAGAAGAAATGGTCCGGCGTCTCACTCTTGCCGGCATAAGTGTTCCACGTGGCCGTTAATGGCTGTTCCAAATGCGCGCTGGCAGCAAACGTGAGGAGCACTTGTACAAAAAAAAAAAAAAGATCTAACCGCGACTGTCACACTCGCGTGCTCTTCATTTATTTTTCGGTACATATTTCCCAAAATAATCATGTCACTTTACAGGCACTCGATCACTGCTTAGTGATGTGTTGATAAGAGGTGCAAGGAGCACGCTACGCTAAACTAAGTTAGGTGGCCAAGCCTCAACTTGCACCGAGATAAGCTTAGCTGGGCTTGGTAAAGTAGTGATGGGACATACTGTGACAGTTCTTTAGCTTGTTCAGTGCTAGTTTACCGGTACTTAAAAATTAAAACACCTAATGCATGCTATTGCATGTAAATAACAGACATGTCAATTTCACTCCATGTCTCACAGATTCATTTTGACTCCTGCATAAAACAGTGAAAAAATATTATTTTTATGATGGAAGGGCCTTTTTAAGAATAATGAAAAAGACAGGCACATTGCCTGTACACTGAATACAGCTTTAATGATTGTGATAGATTGACCCTTGAATTCATTTTTCTTTTTCCTTTATTTCCTGTGGCAAAAATAGATTTGAAATCCGGATTCATTAAATGCAAAGCAGCAATTACGAAATGTGTGTTCAAGTATCCTACCAGAATAATGAAGCATAACCCAATTTCATAAGGTGGCTTTTTTCCTAGCACTATTGCTCTGTCTTTTCTCTTAGGCTGACCTTGAATTTATTTAAAAATAAAAAAAAAAAAAAACATGCAGGAAATAATGACACACCTGTACCAAAGGGCTGATTTGTATTTCAATAGAGCATATTCAATTGCTTGCAAAGTAGGAATCCAAGGAAAATATGTGATTTGCAATAATACAGCGGGATTAAGGTTTTGACAATAGACTAACCTTGAAAAAGCTGCAATCAATACAATTCAGTTCAGAATGAAAGAAGCTTGTCCGACAGTCAATTTTCTTTTTTGTCCACCATTGCAATGGATTTGTTCTTCTTGTACAACCTCAATTCCTAGTGCTCATTTTGTATCTCTTTAAACGATAAAAGGACAAGATTTTCAATGCATATTTATGTATTTCAGTTTTGAGACAATAGCGCCCAGAGGTAGTAAACTGCTCTACCTAGAATAAGTTCACTTGGTTTATTTTTCCCTTTATTTTCTTGTGGCCCTCTGTAGAATTGTTGTTTCCAAAAAGAAGTCATATTTTAGGATTTTTTGACAGAAAGGCGATACACAATATAAATCGTTATTTCTCCAAGTGTTTAAAGCCACGTAATGTCTGTTTTATAGTCTTCCCAACAACAAAATAAATAACAGCCCAGGAACTTTTGAAATGAAGTTGCCTGTAAACCATTTTAACCCTGAACTAATAATAAATACCAAAAAAATACAAAATAAAAAACACGATAGGTCTATCACCTCTAAGTAATTTCAAAAACAGTACGAGAGCGAGGAAGTGTACATACATACATATAGTGACATATATATGTTTGAGAACATTTGATCATAACATATACTGTATTGTGCAAAGTCTATATACTGTTGTGAGTTGGGGGGTTTTCAAGGGGCTGGGCGGGGGTGAATAATGGAGGATAGCAAATATGTGAATTCTTAAATGCCGAACTGCAAATGTGTAATTATTTACAGAGCCCGAACTGACACCATCAGAAAACATTTATTAACTGTACAGGGCCATGATTTACCGTAAGTAACATTTCAACATTATTATCATAAGGAAAATAAAATAAAAACCAGTCAAACATGATTTTTGTTTGATGTTTGATGACATTTGAAGTGGAGGTAATACATGATGTTAGTTTTTTGTAAACAACTAAAGAACACAAAAGAAGATAATCCAGTCAGAAGTAACAGTAAATGCTGGTGGCTATGATGAGAAGCTAACTTAGCAGTCTATGTTGTCACTCAAGTGCTCTTCCTTGTTGAACATCGCCAACCGATGGACTCAAATTCATTACAACAGTATCTAGAAGCTTCAAATCAAAGTTTATTTGCCTGTTAAGTGAGTCTCTGGTGTGCTGAGCAGCCATGGCAGAGATCTGTGTACCACTTTCATATATCGCATTAAGATCTGGTTCGATGGTTGTCTTTATATTTTTCTTCTTTGCCATGACTGGTACAAACAAAACTTAAAATACCACAGAAAATACAAAACGTTATTTGCTTGCTGACATTAGGTAGTTTGTGCTCATTTGACAAGCCACCCGAAAGTCACGCAGTCGGTGATCACTCCTTCAGGAGCACAAGGCAAGGACGCCAGTATCCATGTGACAGCTTGTAACAGCTGTTAAGGTGGTGAGGGGTGAGGTTTCTTTACTAATGGGCTCATCTCTTCATCTCTCTTCCTCTCTCTCCCTCTGCTGCCTTTCACTTCCACGACAACTCCAAAGCTTCTGCCTGAAACATTGCTCAAATCCTGTTAGCTGCCAGCAGTCAATTTCAGCTTTTTCCTCTGCGTGGCTCAGAATTTATGAAGACTTTGGCGCCATAGCTTCAGTCAGAGTGAATTTTGTGTCAGGTTGTCTGAACGTAACATCTTCATCTTGTCACAAACGTACAGTACTGTACTTGTTTTGTGCTCACGCTAACTTGTCTTCATTCCATCAGGAAGTAGTCTTGAAGTATACAGTGAATCCATTCAATTAAAACTACGCTGGAATGAATTCAAAGGATTCCGCAGGATGATTTTAAATTTAGTCAGGCAACAGAGAATAATTATATCATTGTATGAAGTTGTTAACATCAATACAACTGCAGCATTTGCTTTGCCTCAGCAATGGCACGGAAATAAATGGAAGTAGGCCACCGTGCGCAGCAAAGCGTCATATCAGGCATTTGAATTTCAAAGTGCCAGAGTAAATCAAGTTTAGCGAGAGGCAAAAATAAAAATATCCGGCGCAGCTTTTTATAAAATGTGCTGCGTTTGCAGTTTACTCCAGGCTTTCGGTCTTCCTGAGGTGTTGTGTATTAACGTACTGTGCAAAGGTTACGTTCAAGTGATGTGCAATTACATGTGATTACAACACAAAAGACGGCTCCAAGGAGTGTTTTGAATTTACTGTATTGTTCTGTGAAAAGTAAAGCCACTCTACACTGAATGACTTCACACGGTTACCGTCTGACGGAAATGATGTTCTTTTTCAAATCCCTTCAGTTGACTGCCATTCATTCAAAATGCAATGTAAGAAATAAATTGATCCAAACTCTTTGTTCCGTTAAGAGGAGCGGAGGCTTAAGAATGCTTGATTCAAGTCCTCCCTCTTTGTCAACGACAAGACCGATTGATGCGGAGAACGGTTACAGTATCAGGCGGTATTGATTTCCTAACACAGGCCTATGAATGTTCTCCATCTTGACAATCCAATTCACTGATCTTAGACTCACTGGGGTGTTTGCTCGACGTGATGGAACAAAGCCATGTGAATTTGTTGCCCTGTACCAAAGCCCACACCTGGGATATAAAGTGACAAAATACTGAGCGCGTAACCCCAGTTTAATTTTCTCTTTCCAGATGGACTGGCTCACACCTGAGATGTGAAGTGTGTTATGTGATCCAAGGTGTTTTCCCACCTCACTGGTGGTGGGGAGAGATGCTGCACTCCGTTGCCATGACAGCAGAGGTTCTCTTTGTTCTCTGGTTCCTGATGAGTGGTGCTGAGAGTAATCCTATAACGACCCTACCAGTTAGCCGTGAACGTCTGGAAAGAGTGTTGACCCAGGCTAGGGAGGACAAAGCGATCCCCAAGCAGCTGCAGCCCGAGGACAACGATTCTTTGGGACTGAACAGAACCGGCACAAGCCGTGCCAGGTCGAACCTCAGATCTAAGGGTGGGAAGTCCCAAGAGCTGTGGAGTGAGCAAGATACCTTCAACCAAATAGACGTGGGCCCCACAAGTGACGTCACCCTGTCCTTGGAAGCCATTGACGAGTACGCCTACCCGGACTACAGGGGTAAAGGCTGCATGGACGAGAGCGGTTTTGTATTCGCAATCGGTGAGCAATTCACCCCAGGCCCGTCCACATGCCCTTGCCTCTGTACAGATGAAGGTCCTCTGTGCAGTAAGCCTGATTGTCCCAGGGTGCACCCTCGCTGCATTAAAGTGGACACGAGTCAATGCTGCCCTCAGTGCAAGGAGAAAAAGAACTACTGCGAATTTCGTGGAAAGATCTACTCTTCGCTGGAGGAGTTTAAGGTGAGTTCCTGAACTGCATTCACTTTGTTTGACATTCTCCAAGTGGAGCGAAACGCTGACAGAACCTCCTTTGACGTTCAAGCGCGTCGATGGCAAGCACTACATAAAAAGTAGTTGCCTCGCAGCAAACAGGCGGGGAAGAAGGCATGAAGGCAGATTTACAATGGCAAAGGTTAGCACTCGCTATTCTGTAGGCTCAATCTCGACGTGCAACTTCAGCAAAGGTTTTTCCGATTGTTAACTGTACCCTTGTAGTAGTCTTACGAGTGCGAATTAGAAGCGTCTCTCAACAATTACAATAATCATGGATCATGTGTGTGGTGCAATTATTTAGCGAACACAATGTGACATTTACCCGTTTTATGCCGGCGATTGCAAAAACTGGAAATGAAGTTTGAGATTACTCACAGATGTTAAAAGCGGTTGAATGTCAAATGTGTGCTAAGCTAAACCTGCCCCCAAAAAATAAAAACATCTCACATGCCTCACACATTATTAGCCTTTGTGCTGTGCCCCGCGGGATTTGCAACAGCCAGGTTGTTCTGCTTGATTGTTAACTTCTTTGGGAAAGTGCTGCCTCGCTCCATTTTTCACAGTGAAGTGGCATGTGTAGGCGAAAGCCTCTGCAATCAGCAACAATGCTGTCAGAATTAACCTTCGCGCTCTTGATAGGACCAAAGGTGTGCCGCTATGCACAGGGAACTGCCAAACAAGCCTTTCACAGGGGGCGTGCCATTCAATCTGTATACAATCAGCTCCAGTCTTTTCTGGGCTATGAGATGCACGGGAACAATGAGGAGCAAAGACATTTTATCTCGTTTGCTTGGAACTTAGTCTCAAAAACACCTGTATGAAATTCGGATGCTGTTTTATTTCCTGTTCCTATTCATTTTCACGGTGACATCCGATTAGATCCTGAAACGTCACTCGACATAAAATGAAGTACATTTCACACTTGGCAGTTACATGATGTGCAGTCTATTCACAACTGCAAGATGCCCTCCATTATGGTGGCAGCCAGGAATGAAATTTGAAGTGTGTGAATGGACAGTATGTTTACATGCACACATGAATCGATTTGTTCTCTAGTTTGTAATTTGATCTTTGAGCAAAGACTGTCTGCCTCAGCAGCACTAGGGGGCGATGAATCTTCTTTCAACTCAGGGGTGGGGTGATTACATGCTCGTTGTTAAATGGTACAAACCAAGTGGCAATGGGCTAACGTGATGCCTTGATTCACAGGGGTGCACATAAAAAAAAACATCAGTTGAAAGGAGCACCAGAGTTATTTGGTGCTGGTATTTTTCCCGACCTGCTGACCTCATAGAATGAAATGAAAGGCTGTGGGCCACATCCGACCTGTTCACAGTCTGTGAGCGGTCCTCGCAGCCTTTACGTGTACTCATGGAAAACAATAAGGTGCTCCAAAGTGGCCCCGCCAGCCTTAAGTCACAGTCCACATGCTCGCTGTGACATTTTCCTTCAATATTGTTCAAAAGACGATGGGGTAAACTGGTCTGGGAGGCTACCACATAGTAGGTGAATAGTTGCAGGAATTTATGGCAAGTACTGGTATGTGTAAAAACACTCTCCTGTCCTCTTCATATGACTGGGCTGTAGCGTAGGTTGGCAAGACGGAAGCCCTATCTACAAAGAAAAACATCCAAGGCATGTGGGAAAATGTGTTCGGAAATTAAAGTTTGAAGTTGTTGGCCATTATTCAAAAGTGTGTGTCTGGCGCAAACACAACACTGCTCATTGAATGCCATAAAGAATTCGCTTGCGTTGGCAGCATCATGTTTTGGGGCTGTTTTTCTTCAACTGGAACTGGGGACTTAGTCCAGGTGAAGGGAATTATGAACATTTTTAAAAATGCAAGGCGGCGGGGAAGGAAGGAAATGCCAAATACAACATCTAAACTTTATTTGGGGATTAATCAGAGGAAATTCAATGGTGGCAATTGTGTGCTGACTTGCGTTTAACAAGAGGTTTCGAATGTGATTGATTGCCATTTGAACAAGGATGTATATCCTTTTTATATCCACTGTTGCACATAAACTAAAATAAAAACATTTTCCAACAACAACAAAAAAATCTAATGGGGTTGTTTTGGTTACTGAAGCGCTCACTTCGTGTTCTGATCTCACAGATGTGTGAGGTGGTCATATTCCTCTGAGCCACAGCCACAGACAGACCAAACAAACCAAAAGGTCAAGTCAAATTTATTTACGAAGGTAAATGTTGTAATGTATTGCAGTTTAACTGCTTTGAGTTTTGCATAACATGATGCAACTGACGGACTTGCTGTACATGAACATCCAGCCATGTACTGTACATGCTAGTCAGAGGAGGTACGAGCAGGGCCTTCATGCATACAAGACGAGAGCAAGTGATTTACATAACATGCCTCAAGCACAGGAGTTTTTATAATCCTCAACGTAAATATCAGTGAGCATGATTCACTCAGGTGGCTCGCAATGTTGGCTCAGTGGCGTCTTCAAAGTTATGATTTCTGAAATCATTCGCCCCAGTATTAATGTGGTGTAAATTACTTTGCTTAGCCTTGGGAGTCTCGAGACGCAACAATGGAAATGAAATCATTTTCGGAATAGTAAAAAAAAAAAAAAATAAAAAAATCAACCGCTGATGTTGACATCCTGCTACTCTGCTCTCATGTTGTAACTTGATCGTTTGTTGTTTCTGCATGGATGTACAGGACTTGTCACCCGCAATACCATTAAAACCGCTGCATTTTTGTGTTGTGGGAAAAAAAGAATATCAGTATTATCTCGGACGGTATGATATGGCGCAACCCTATCGCTTAGATTCACTTTGTGTGCCGCAATGACTTTCTGGCAGGTGCCCCACTTCTGCTTTGCACTGTATTCATTCTGCTAGTATTATGTGATTTAGTAATCAATAATCCGATTTTTCTGAATCGATTCAGTATCTTTCACATGCATGAGTGCATGTTGTTGTTTGGAACTCTAATGGGGCGAGAAACAAGGTGATACGGTCCAAACACAGACCAGTAGAAAGTGGGACATCACAAAAGACTCACTTAAATGACTTAACAAAAAAACAATTCACAGAAAAGCGAGATACCGACACAGTAAACAACTTAAATCGCTGGCGAACAAAAACCAGGAAAAACTAAACACAGAGCAAAAGCCGCTTGCAAGAGGCAAGGTAAGACTACACACACCAAACAGAATGAAAAGAGTTCAATCTCACGAGCAAGACAACCAAGAGAGACGCGATACTCTGACAAGATGAACACGTGCAGAAAATCGGCTACGAACAAGAGCAAGGAGTCTAGAAAACAGCACTTGGGCAATAACAGCTGATCAAGAGCAATAATCCGACAAGGAGGCTCGATCGTGGCAGCCCTTAAATATACAGGCGCTTGATTGCATGACGAGAGTCCACTGAAGGGTCACGCCCAAGTCTCCAGCTGGTGCCAAAACACAAACAAAACAAAACAAAACAAGTAGAACATGACACAGGCTGCATTTTCAGATAGGTTGACCTAATTTAAAACGAAAAACAAAATAAAAAGTACAGCCTCGAAAGTGATTTTAGAGTTGATTTGGCAAAATACCTTAGTAAAAAATGTGTTTTTAAAATTTACTTATTTTTATAAAGCCGTAATGATAATGTCATACAGACTCATGACTTCCTTGTCACTTGATTAACCGTAAATACAAACAAGAAGTTACAGATAGCTCAAAATGACATTTAACTCATTCAGTACCAGCCAATTCTAAACCAAGTCTGAAAAGACATGTAAAAACGTCTTTGGTAGTGAATGAGTTTAAGTGTTAAGGATATTCTGTGTGAAACCTGAAATGTAAGACACCTTACTTTGTTCCATTTGGATTGAATTGTTGTACTTGTGTAAAGGACTCCTCTCATTATGTTCTACGTAGACTGTTACTTGTGCATCACATTAAAACACTTTTTTTGGTTTGTATGCCCCTAAAAAACCGCAAAAGACAAATTTAAGACACTTTTAAATGTTGCATTTAATTTTAATGTACATACGAGAGTAGACCATGTGAGTGGCTGCCATCCTTGTGCAATTTTCTTTAAAATATGGAATGAGCATTTCCAATGCCTCTAAAATTATTCAAAACAAATACATTCACAAAAAAAATACATAAAAAAAAAAACGTGACCACTGAATATATGACGTGCTTTTCTCTAAAATAAACTTCCATTTGCGCTTGTTAAGTCAAGTTCTTAGGACAAGAGTCGCCGTTTCAAATCGTGAATCACAATAATTTCGACCTGTTGACCGTCTTGAAATTTTTGCCTGGATGAGCAACTGGTGGATATTTTTCATGGAAACTTATCAGCCAATAAGAAAAGGGAGTTCCCCGAGTAGAAGATGACACGAAAGGGTTGAGGAGGACTTTGAGAAATAATGGCGGTGTATCATCCATCCATTTTCTTAGCTACTTTATCCTCACGGGGATTGCGCGCATGCTCGAGCTTATCCCAGCTGTCTTTGGGCAGTACACCGGGTACACCCTGAACTGGTAGCCAGCCAATCGCAGGGCACACATTGGACAAACAACCAATCGCTCTCACCCTCACACCTAGGCACAATTTAGAGCGCTTCATTAACCTGCCATGCATATTTTTGGGCATGTGGGAGGAAACCCGAGCACCCAGAGAAAACCCACGCAGACACAAGGAGAACATGCAAATTCCACACGGGAAGGCCGAACCGGGATCAAACCCTACACCTGTGTATTGTGATGCGGACATACTAACCGTCGCACCGTGCCGCCATGAAGTCGTACTGTTTTACCCAAAGCTGTTTTTTCTGACCGGATTTTCTACAGGTCATATCACACAAAATCCATTCCCTCAAAAGGCGATTCTGTTACAACATAGAAAATTATTATCTCTTTTAAAGTAATTTTGTCATGCTGCTATTGTGAGAGAAGGATGTCAAGGAATTAATTAGAAAAGGATGCTTCCACTGTGTGTATTTGTGATCTCCTCCTCAATGTGCTCATTTGGTTTTCCAGGTGTCTCCATGTGAGAAATGTCGATGTGAGCCAAGCGGAGAGGTGCTGTGTTCTGTTTCGGCCTGCCCTCAGACAGAATGTGTGAACCCGGAATATGAGCCGGAGCAGTGCTGTCCAATCTGCAAGAGCGGTAAGTGGAGGAGCACGAGTTGCTTGAAATGAATCTGCAGCCCACAGATTCAGTCAATCTATCCACATCCACATCAACAAAGGACTGGCTTCACCATCCACGGTCTTCCAGTTGCGTTGCTAGATTTACACTGCAGGTCTAAGTGCCCAATTCAAATTTTGATTTGTCTAGTCACATGTGCATTCAAGTGATTGATGTCAGTGTGTTTCCATTCACTGAATAACAGCCCACGTGCACATGCACGGTGAAAAACCCCCAACAACTTTGATTTAACGTGCACGCCTTAGCCTCCAAAGCGGGAGCACATGCAGACGAAATAAAGAGGAGTTGATGAAAAGATATAAATATGAACGCCGGTGCAAAGCTGCAATAATATTACTCGCTTTTCCCAAAGTAGAAATAATATTTGACTGCTGAGTATTGTTGTGTCGTCTTTCTGTACTTGTTGCGAAAATGTTTGAAAATTCATTATTTTCATAAGGTTTTTGGCGAGTTCCGTGCTATTTGTTAGCCCGTCCGTAGGGTTCAGCGGTATGTGTTGAGATAAAGGTCAGCTAGTGGACCGTTGCAACACAAAGCTAATGTGTAATCCTCTTTATTTTGTTCAGTTACTGTAAACTTGATCTCGGAATGTCAATAAATGCCCGTTGAGTTGTTTTTCAAGAACTGTCGGCCATCTGCCGAGCTTCACGCTGCGCACTCAGAGAGGTGTAGCGTATGAGAGGCTGGGAAAACGCTACAGTATTGGTGTCATAGTTTCCGAGCAGTTTTATGAGTACGAGTATGAGTACAAAGTTACAATATCAGCAGCGATAGCGATACTTGTATCAGAGCGTCCCTATTCATGTGGTGTTGTGTTGTTTCACTTGGATGTGTGGAGGAGTGTCTTCCTAGACCAGAGGTTCTTAAGCGGGTTCGATCGAACCCCAGGGGTTCAGTGAATCGGTCTCAGGGGTTTGACGGAGCCTCTGCCATGGAAGTTAGGACACACCTGACTCAACGTGTCAATTAGTTATGACACGCCCGCTTGGCCATCACTGGCTGCAGATGATCACTTTACACCGCTTGTCCAATCAGTGCTGCGGGAAATTTAGTTCGCTCAGTAGTCACCGTGTGACTGTCGTGATAGTACGTCGTACAATTGAAAAAAAAACTATACTTAGTCCATGTAATTTTATTGACTTTTTTTCTGTTTTTAATAAATGTGGGTTGTTTTAGGACTTGAATTTGTAAAAAAAAAAAAAAATCACATTTTTTATTTTTTACGAATGAAGGGTTCGGTGAACGTGCATATGAACTGATTGAGTTCGGTACGTCTAACAAGGTTAAGAACCTAGACATTTTCCATTTTTAAAGAAGTGCCTAAAGATGGAATCTGTTGTTCTGTTGTGCTCCATAAACCAAGTTGAGGTGATTTCACTCAACCCACAATGCATAGTTGTTTTCTTTTTAAAGCACATTACCCTAATCCTTTAATATTACATTTCTAGCCTGAATCTTGCATGTTGTCTTTTAAAATGAAAACGGTGACAAATATTGATCGTACAATGAGCTCTGTGTGTGCGCGCGCTATTGTGTCGTACCTTAGTCGCTGCTTTTCAAAGGTCATGTCTTGCTTGTCAGCCATGTGTCTTTCCGCAGTTTGACAAATTATTCTTCATTGCCAGCTAATTTCAAAGGCAGGCTGCGGCGTATGCTCTGCGGTACACGGATGTCTCGGTGGGGTGTGTCATCATGAGTGGAGGTACTGCATGCTCATGTCTTGCAGGCGGTGGTAAAACTCCGCATTGGCCCGTTTGAAATCATGCGGCTCGCTCGATTCAAATGATTAAGGACGGCATGTCCTCGTGTCCTATTTATCTGTTTCTCGTTTTGTATGTCTGTGCGACTCTAATACCATTCAATGTAGATATGTCATCAACATTGCTTCCTTCAGCAAAAAGAATGACACAGCTGATATAGCATATACCCCTCA